>BQKZ01000505.1:63363-73775 GCA_036244855.1 Temnopleurus reevesii | reverse complement strand
CCCCCCCCCCCCCCCCCCCCCCCACAGTTGTGATGTTGCATGGATCTCTACAGGGACTTAATGAGTTAAGAGGGGCTGCTAGACTCCCCTCCCCTCCCCCTCCATTTCGTTGTTGCGTGGATTTACCACCCCCTCTCCTCACAACACACACACACACAACACACACAAACACACATACACACAGATTTCCCTGTGAAGTCTTTTGGCTTGATGCGGGTTCTTGATTTTGAATTGTTTTCAAAGTTCTATTTATCAATCTTTCATCTGTAATCATTGATTTGTTGACTATTTGGAGAGATACTTATTTAAAAGGATGGTTGTGCAGAATTAATTTTCCTTCTGCGGCAATACGACCCTGCAAAGTTGGCTGCTCGTTCAAGGACCACAAAACGTTGAATCACTACGACAAATTTGATTCATGTAAAAAAAAATAAAAAAAAAGGATATGACGTAATGTTCACACGTTGATTTTTATGTATATTGAGCGTGAATTAGTACCAACAATAATTATACGTTTCTATAGCGCCTAACACTAATTTTATCAGTGGTCCATAAGCGCTTTACAAATTACTGCTGCTGTAAGTACCGCTCTGCATTTAAAGGAAAATTTCTTGCTAGGTAACCATTTACCTCACGTGCAGCACAATGTCGATGAACTTCTTGCTTCAGGAAACTAACGTCGTGGATGGGATTCGTTCCTGCGACCCTCTAGTTGAAAGACGAAAGTCTAAACTACCACATGACACGGCGCTAGTTTGAAAGCACATACCCTAGGCTTTCGGTGTGTGCGTGCGCAGAGCATGATACAGGGTATGCATTGTGTGATAGTCACACACATACAACATTGCTCTATATATCCTCAGTCTAGGGAGCATGCAGACACACAATGCATAACCTGTATCACTCTATAGTGTATGCGCACAACGAAACCCAAGGGTCTGTTCTGGCAGACTAACACGGCGCCTCCATGATCAAGTTCTTAGCTTAAACATATATTTGCTTATATGAATAGAAATACTTTCCTTTCCAAGCGCCATCTTGAGTCATATTCTAGTGCTCACACCCTTCTGATTATGGAAATTAAGATTTAGTCACCTTGTATGTGGAAAAAAATTATATTCTTCTGAATTTCCAATAATCATGAATTTCCAAGCTTCCTATGTTCATGATGTTTGTGAGCCATTCTAGACAGATGTTACTCTCCCGTCATAACACAAATATTATGTACATTCGTGTTTGTTGTAGACGGATTAAAGTCAACATTATCAAGTGCATCCTATCGCAGACCCGCCAATATGGTATTAACCCATGGAGGCGTCGTGAGGTTTAGGCCCCCACATTTCAACCAGAGGGTCGAAGGTTCGAATCCCACCCATGACATTAATTTTCTTCAGGAAGAAATTCATCCTCAGTGTGCTGCACCCAGGTGAGGTGAATGGGTACCCGGCATGATTTTTTTTCTTGGAATACAGCGAGCTACTTACAGCTATACTGCTAAAGCGAGGGTAATTATGTTAGTGTAAGTGGCAAATAAAGTTAACCTTAGAAGCGATATAAGATTAGCGACTGAAAATTGTGTACAAAATATGGTGTTTCGTTTTTACAGTCTGCCTTCCCTTTTTGTACGATATGAAATAGTTCTTAAAATGTTTATAGTTTTCCTTGTAAATTCGTCTTCTTAAGAGCATAATGATTGCATATATTATAGCGGAATTAGCATTATAGCCTCACTAGAATGGATAAACTAGCACGTCGAAGCTACGGTTTCGGGCGTTTTAGCTGCTAAAGGGTTAGGGGTCTCATTTGAGCACCCCTGGCCAATTTTCCAAGCAGATTCCGTATGCAAAAGGAGCCCCAAAACAAGTTTAGGAGTGCGGGAGAAGGGCATACCACCATTTCATTCACAATGAGAAGAAAGTAACGATAATCACATTTTTAAAAATACTTGCACACCCTTATGGTAAAAAAGGTCGCTAAATTTAATTTCTTTTAACTTTAATTGAACTAATCCATTCTAAGGGGTTAAGAAGGTGTAAATAAGGTCTTCATTTCCCCCGATTATACATTTGGAACCCAAGCTCCCCCATTGTTCTTTCCGTGCAGATGAATCTTAAATTATTCGATTAGGAATCTAATAAGGTGACAACGTTAATGTTTTAAGAGTAATTTAGAAGTCATTAATTGGGGACTTTTAAAATAATCAAGGGCCTCAGTGCAGAGGCGTAGGAAGATTGTCAAGATTGGATAGGGGACTCAATCATTTACTTTCTATTAGAATATACAAGCACCGTCATATTCGAGGGGTGGCGGCTCAATGACAGCTGATCGAGGGGTTTTTTTTTAACATATGCAATAGTAGCCTCTAGCCTTTTGCTGTCTGCAATATCCTGTGCTGCATAGCCCTGTAAACGGCTTGAATCGAAAACGGCCGCCATGCAGACTACGAGCCGCTTCAGCGGTAAGTCCGCGATTCTCTGCTTGGCTAGTCTAAGGCTCCCAGACTCGCTTCCCGCAACACTTGTAAATATACAGCATTCTACTAACGATTGCATTCGCAAGTAAGCCTTTGTAAAGGCTAATGCAATAGTAAACATTTCTTTCTCGGAGTAAACGTAGTTGAGTCACGAATGAGATTAGAAGTCTAATCACGTCCAACACGTCGCGACCCTTATCACGAGCTCATATTTGGCTTCATATAAAATAGAATTTCAGAACACGAAATATGTTCTGAGATTCCGTGGGTAAAGTCCGCAGGTCCGTGCATTAATATAAACATCTCACGGATGACAAAAATCATTTTAAAGGACGAATACAACCTTTGCGTCGATCAGACGGTGGACTGACGTTCGGCTTGCGCTCAAGGAGAATACGCCGAACGTCAGTCCACCGTATATGACCTGCGTCCAGGGAGCGATTTTAAAAGCAAAAAGCGCTGTACCGACACAGGCTAAAAACGCAAAGGTGTGATTCGGCCTTAAAGTTCACTCTTCATCAAACTCTCATTAAAAAAAGGGTCAACTACAGAGTACATATATAAAAAAAAACACTTTAAACTTTAAAAAGTTTCTAATTATAGTGGAAACTCGCTGTAAATAGATCTGATATAACGAGATATCTGCTATATAGAAGTTTAAAATCTGGTCCCAGCTCTTTATAACTTATTGTTTTTCAACTCTGCTATAAAGAGATTACTGCTATAATAAGATATTTTTATGGTCCCAAGCACCTCGTTATACAGAGTTTCCACTGTATATCAGAAGATTTTCATAGTTATCGTTATACTCTGTTAAGTGTCATTTACAGAATCGATTTTNAGTACATTCTATACATGGTGTCATTCTTGAGTCCTGTATGATGCCCATTGCAATTCATTTAGAATTTAGTTTTCTTCTAAAGTCTTTTCTTTTTGCAAATACAGATCTTATCTGGCTCTCACTAGCATAAAACACTAAAAAAAAAACCACTTTTGAAAAAGTTCAAATTACCTGGTTAGTCTAGGACATCACATGCATTCAAGGATACATAAAGATGTGCGTAGAGCTATACGCATGACTATAAGATCGACTGGTGATCCTTTCTCGCTTTCAATGATAACCATCCTGGCGCTGAACCGCACCGAAGAAAGGTGTACCAGTCGTTCGTACAGTCATGCGTATATCTACATCACCTCCTGATACATTGGTACCTAAACTTTCTGGCATAGATCATCCCTAATCTCTGTGTCTCAGGCTTCGGAGATATTCGATTGGTGCAATTAAAGGGGAATTACACCCAGACAATAATGTATTGTCAGTAAATGTAGAAAAATCAGATGAACAAACTGTGAAAATTTGAGCAAAATCGGATAATCCGTCCAATGGTTATGAATAGTTATGCCTCCCATCCTACTTCTTGAAACATTGTGAAGGTTGCGATTTCATTCGTCACGGTCATAGTCGACCGAAAGATGCACGTCATGGTTTTGCGCGTTTGCTCATTTCTACGTGTGCAACTACGTGTGACGTAACAATGGAGCAGACGCCCAAAACTGTGACGTACTACTTCCAGTCGACGTGCCCTTGATCACAGATGACTGAAATCGAGAACACCATATTGGGATTCCCCTAGTATAGATCAGCACTAATCTCTGTGTCTCAGCCTCCGAAGGCATTCGATCGGGGCGGGGATGGCTCCGAGCCGACAGGTAAGGATGCACACCATCACCTCTCGGAACATAGGCATCCTTCTTGCGTAGATGATGGGATTGATGCAGCTGTTGAAGAGAAGGAGCGTGTAGAGCCAGGGGATGACGTCAACAGCTGGCATACGAATGGAGATGATGATGGAATAAGGGAAGAAACAGATGATGAATGCGATCAGGATGATCAGAAGATTCTTGGTGACTGCGATGGTTCGTTTGTCTATTTTAGGTCCCGACTTCTTCTGCGGTGCTGAAGACGCTGGTTGTGACCCCGAAGATACCGGTTGTTGCCCGTCCTCTGATCTTGGAGCATTACTGGATTCTAAGGCGGTCTGGCCTAACTCCACACTCGTTGTAGACTGCTCAGGGTAGGACACTGCGTCAGAGGAAGTAGCGGGTCTTTCACTGCTACCTCCGGGGCGCTTCTCCACCGCGCCTTGCGTCTTGGCCGCTTGTCCTTTCTTCGATCGCATCTTCTTCCCGCTCCGTGCGACGAACCTCCAAATCTTGATGTACAAGATGGCGGCCATGACAAAATGTCCGGAGATCCACAGAACGATGGTGAAGACTGTCGCTTGTGGTAGGAACGTTGACACGTGGCATATGGAGAGGTTGATCACCCAAGAACAGGCAATCATGATGCAGATGTTCCTAGTGCTGTACAGCTTCTTGAACTTGTGCACTTCCGGTGTGATCAGGTACCAACTGGTGAAAGCGATAAAGACATGGGTGCTGAGACTCTCCGCAACTGTCGATGAATTGATCAGGTACAGGGCGAGGTCACGCGGTATTGTGGTCCGGTTTAGCGGGAAGGTTCCGTGTCCCCTCCAGCCGCCTTCACCGAATAGATCCTCCACGTAGAACGGCAAACAGAGCGACGCAAACAGGTCTGCACAGGCCAGATTCAGTACAAACCAGTTTAGAGTGGATCTGAGCTTGCGGGAGAGAATGATGGCGAGGATGACGGTGGAGTTACCAACGATCCCGGCGACGACGATGAAGATGAGGATGATGGCCAGTATAACCGTCGGGGCGGTGTCCGATGAAGAGTCCGAGAGACTTGAATTGGATCGGTCGGTGACATCAGGTTCCATCTTGAGATTCGACCCAGTTCGTGTGACTGCTCGAACCAAACTGTGAAGGAAATGAAGTTATAATTTTATCACTTTATTTGAATGTTATTTGACTCATTTACATTTGATAACCATCATAACTACGACTGAGTTAGCCAATAGGGCTGATATTTTTAGAGGCATTGAGGAGGTTAAAAGAACTAAGTTCAAACAGGATTTAGATCAAAACGGTAAAACCCTGTTTATTTGGGATATCTAACACTGGCGCATGTTTGTGACAAACTTTCATAGTTTCAACGAATATTTATACCATACTTGTCAATCAGTGCATCTCACTTTATAAAATTACCCCTTTAACAGCGTCTTGCAGATCTTATATACACGAAATGAAGTAATGCAATTCCATTTCCAAGAAGGATTACTTTTCGTCATTATTGGTCGTATGCAGAAGATAAATGGTAACGCGATAGTATGACTACCAACATTACCATGACACTATCATAATATATAGTTTCCCTGTCAATTTCATCAGAGTTGTATTCATTTCAATGAATTGATGCAAGTATATATTTTTTGTAAACTCAGTTGTCCCATGAATCATGCTCCTCTAATTCGCACTCAATTTTAGCATTACAATGTTCATTTAACCTTTTTAAGCATTCAATTTAGAGGTATATCCATTCAAATTAGCGGCCCAAAGTGTTTATTTATTTTCTCAACAACCAAAAACATGAAAAAGTCATTTATGTCGACGCGAATTTGAATACACATTCTGCGATCTGTGAATATGAGCGTTTGTAATTGCATCCGAAAGTGAGAAAAAACATGAAATCGCATGCTAATTGAATTACATCAAATCAATTGTTTAGGTTGTTGAATATTAAATTCATTGGTCGTTCAAGTTCCTTCCAAATTGAATGATTTTACGTTGAATCGTATGTTATTTTGGTGAAATTGGATGGGAAACCCCATGTTATACTAATACCAACACTCTCTGGCGGAAGAGGAGTGGGCATACAACCATTCAATATGTCATTACGTGACTACATCCGTATTCTTTCTTGATAAACTCTACTGCAAAGACCAGGATGCTAATCTGACACTGTCTTGGTGTTTATTGTAGACCTACACCGCAAAAACGCTGGAGTTAAGTTTAACACCAGCCGGAATCTATTTAGGACCACACCAGAAAAGTGTTGAAATAATATAATTAATAATAATTAGATACTTTATATAGCGCAGTCACTATATGGATATACTCTACTGCGCTGTGATGTTAGGGTCTGTGGATATTGTTACAAAAATAATGCAAAAAGGTACAAGATAGTATTTAAAAGCTTCGAGAAATAAATGAGTTTTCAACAAGTTTTTAAAAACAACTAAACAACTAAATAACACCAGTTTAGAATCCATTTGGTATATTTCGAAACCAACTGGTGTTGTTTAAGGCCCCAAACAACACCAGTTGCTGCTTAAATATTATATTGATTTGATTCTAAACTGGTGTTATTTGAACACTTTTCTGATGTAGTCCTATATACATTCCGGTTGGTGTTAAATTTAACACCATCGTTTTTGCAGTGTACACAATAAGCACCATTAAGTGTTTATAACAGTGCTAATTTAAAATCAAACTGATACTTGGTGTTAGAAATAGTACATTGTGATTTTTGCTTAATATTGTGTAAGGAATTTTGTAATGGTTACCCCGTTTTGTTTGATTTTATCTCATCGAAAATAAAATATAACCCCATGGCAAGTATAGCAACCAACACTGCAAATATCATGGTTTTAGTTAAGCTACGTGTTGATAAAGTGTTGCATCAGGAAAATGTTAAAATATCATCACAAAAGCGAAGGAATAATGATTTGCTATTATGCACCTCCTAATTATACTAAACTTAACAACAATACTTAATCAGCTTAATTCAACGACGACGTTCCCGAGAGACTTTTCTGGCGCTGCGCATGACATATTTTTTGCAGTGTACTAAGACGAATACACTGCAAAACTATATGACACTACTCTAACACCAAATTGTTAAACATCAGGAAAGTATTACCTATGAGCAACACTGACAATCAATGAGATTGAATAATGTTTTCTTTTGCAACATCAAAATATTAGACCTCTAAAATAAGATACCAATTACATTACTTATCATTATGTTCTTTTTATTCCAAATATATGAATTCTAATGAAAGATAGATGTCAACTCTTGATAATGGCTTTATTACGTTTGCTATTCAAAGCGAATTCAACACCATGGATTATATCCAAGGCGTTTTACACTGATTAATCAGTTAATATCAAGAAATAGCCCTGAAATTGTAACAAGATTTAACGCTTTAAAAACACAATAGAATACTTCAGCACACTATAGCTTACATTATTACACACAAACATGTTTCGGAACAACTTTGCCTAACTTAACCAAACTGACATACTTGCGATTTGTTCCGTATTTGGGAGTTATTTGACAAACCAAAGTAAAAGAAGATTCTTAGCATCGATTATTTAGCGCATCAGATTATAAGTGTTAAAGTTAATCAAAAGTTATAACTTACCGTATCAAAATGTGTCACAAAGCAGAAATGTGAAGAACTTTGTGGTTGTCCCTTTTAGCATCCACTCGGCTCGGTAAGAAATCACGGAAATGAGCGAAACGACACTTTACCAGTACTAGTAGTCGTTTTGGTATACTTCCCCTAATTTTAATAGGATGCCAATGCTAAACGGAAGCTAATCGGAAATAAGTCCTGTTGATACAAATCTGTGATTGGTTAATTTTAAGTTCACCACTTGGGCAATATTCCCGACCTTACCATTTATGAGCTAAAACTTCCCACTTGAAACTTAAAAACAATTTAAAATCAATGCGAGAAATTTAAGATGCGGTATCGGTACTTGAAATTTATGTTTCAATAAAGTTATGCCAACAACTTCCTTATATACATGGATCTCAAACCTCGACCTATTCTGTACTCAAATATTTTCTTTGACTGATGTATTTGGCTATGCTTTGTGTCAAACGTTCGTTTTGTGTATTTGATTCCTTTTTCAGAAATGAATGAATAATTTGAGTTTTTCAATAGACAATAACCCTATGTAAATACAAATATATTAGTATGTGTAATTGTATTAATGTTTAAAGATTGAAGGATTAAGTTTCTCATTTATCGAAGAAACTTTTAGCTTGTTTCAATATGAGTGTTACTTTTACATATCTCTGTACAAATGGCCTTCATAATTCACCGTATATTTGTTTGTATGGTTGTATTTATTTCAATAAAGAACCCGGTGGAAGGGGGAAAAGTAATAATAATAATTTGATTGTGAGCTATAAATTGTTATTTGGTTTTAGGACCCAGATAGAAGCTGAGCTTGTGAGGAGGACCCCTTCGACCCATGAATTACGTTTAACAATATTACTTTTTATTAAATATATAAGTTGATTTATATTATATAGATGAATACTAATCTACAATCATATACACGGAGAACACACGCACGCACGCACACACACACACACACACACACACACACACACACACACACACAAACACACACGCAGAACAACAAAACTGATGGTTCATGGAATAGATGCAATTTATAAACCGCGCGTATCCATTCTGCTGAGCGCTCAAGGCGCTGTGCATTATTATGCAATCTCTGCATTAATTCAATAAAACATTTTTTTTTAAAGAAGGTATGCTTTCGATAATGTTTTAACCCTTTTTTAGATCATTAGGCAATCTATATCATTCATTAATACGAGAGATATATAATGAGGAAATGTGACATTTGTTCTTGCAATAAGTGTGGATATGACCACCTTGACGAGTGTTGTTATCATGAATTTGGGAATTTGGCGGAACAAATTTATTAATGTGCATTCATGAGGCATTGACTGAAATTTATACATAAACAACAAGCAGTTAAAAGACACAAGCTCACTCAGAGGTAACATCTTTAGTCGAATAAATAATGGTAAACTTAGATTTCTGAAATTGGAACTCGTAATATGCCTAATTATTGATTCATTTTGCAATGTCGTGAGAGAGATGTGTGCCAATATCAGGGGGTAATTGTGGAATTTGAAATCATACGGAATTTTCCATTGTAAAATACATGCGAGGAAACTCATCATTCCTTTCTGGGCCGGGGAAACCCCATAGCCCCATCAGAGCTTCCGACAGTTTTAAGAAATTTCTTTTTTTCAGCCCTTTTCGAGAATGGCCCACACAATTTTGATAGCCACGGGTGGATGTCTCTTTTAAAGGGGATTTGCTCCCTTCCGAAACTTTGGATCTGCCTCCAAGGCCCCAATATAGATCTATGATTTTGTAAATATGACTTTACACAATGTTAGCCATTATATTGCTAAGTAAAACAAAACACATCATATATTGCAACATATTATGTACACAAGAACGTGATTTTAGTGCTCAGAAAATGCAAATTTCGCTGTCATTTTGCTTCACAAAATTCTCTCTAGCGTACGTAGGATCAGGAGGGATATATTCCCACCTATACCGGTTCCTCACTGAGGCGCCGTGGCGCGCGCCTGAAATCAAGCTATTCGGGACAGTCATTAGACTTGGGTTAGTTCTTGCCTGTGGGTTCGAAGCCTGGTCGCATACCGTCTTTCGGATGGAGATGTTAAAATGGCGACCCTCATTCTCTCTTCTTCTTCTGGCGTAAATATTCAGAATTGAATGATATACGCCTCTAAACTACATGTACATCCTTTCCTTTCCTCACCGTGACACCTAGTTCAGATTCTGCCCCAGTGGTATATGACTACAACCGAAAGATGGCGTGATCATATCTTCGTTAAAGTGCTTTATATTTTGTATATTCGTACAGAACGCGAGCGGATATAGCGTTCTCCAAAAAAAAATCCTTTAGAATCTGAACTACTTGACACCCAGCATGTTATTTCTTATTTCATTTTACTCCATAACAGTCAGGGGGATACCCCCTCTCGCATCATCCCCCATTCGGTTTCTTTCATATACCCCATTGCCTTGGGCGCCTTGGGTAAAGCCGCTCTAGATCATCTTTTCACAAGTCATTTTTACTTCAGTACAGAATTGCAATGATCAGAAAACACCCCCTTTCTGATGTTTTTCTTCTTCAAACAAAAATCTCCCTG
>BQKZ01000505.1:32686-50882 GCA_036244855.1 Temnopleurus reevesii | reverse complement strand
CCCCTCCCTCCCCCTCTCTTTTCTCTCACTGACATAGCGTATAAAACCGAATCAATTGACTTCTAATTTTTAAACAAAATAAATTGTCTTTACCTTCATGAATTCCATGTTGTCATCAAAATCGTTCTAAATATTTCCAAGTAATTCGTTGTACCTTATAATTTTGCCATGTTGAATATCGCACATCTCAAAACAATAGCTTAAATTCCAGTTATTTTAATTCTATTGTGTATGTCGACTTAGCTTCCTCAAAAGTGTTTAATTAGTGGCGCTACTAATAATCATACATTCTGGTCAGCTTGACATTATTTGGTTTCGATTCCGGTGGGAAGTTTGTCGAAATATCAAATCTCACAGAAGATTAAATCTGATAGGTCTGATGGTAGTATGTTCATGTGGAATGGATGGTTTACTGTATCCAGGCCGGGGCTTTTTTTTTCAACCAATCGCAACCAATTGCCGGAGACTCAATCGTGCGACTCATTGGAGAAGTTTATGTAACAGGGGCCCGGCAGGTATACTCTCGATGGGAGGGGCGGGACGGAACGGCGTTTTGTTTTACTGGACTACCGAAATGGCGCTTCGATTTCAGCATTTTATTCATATCATTGACAACTTTCAGTTAAATGATGCAGTAAATGGCATATTGTGCTATTGATAATTAGCAAATTGTCAAATACGAGCTAGAGCAATTAATTATTGCACATTATTGTTGTTATTGTTGTTATTGTTATTGATGAAACCATGCACGTGTATTTAAAATGTTATGATCAGTTTTCGGAAAGTTGACCCGTCAGACAACTTTTTCCTTGAGAAAAGGCGAGTTTACTGTGCATTCATCTACACAAAAACAGTGGGAGCAGATAAGGACAAAGGCCTTGCACAAAGTAAACTACCTCCATTCAAGCATGAGCGTAGGTACATAATTATCATTCTATGGAAAATGTTGAAGAAGAGTTCCACCTGGGACTTACTTTTTATCATGTAGTTATTGCGAATGCTTGAATGAAGTTGGGTTTTTTTTCCAAGTCCTTTGTGTCTTCAGCTCACACTGAAAGGTTGTACTCGACAACCCGAAAGCTTGACCAAGGCCTGCCCAGCATAGCAACAAATGTTACATGTTAATTAGATTCCAAATCATGTAGTTAAATTGTTATCAACGATTTTAAGGAATACCACCCCTGACCTTAGTGTAAGTTTTGATGAAAATCCATCTTGCAATTATGAAATGAGAGCCAAGATTAAGTTTTAAAGTTAAAATTTCGGAAAGTTCCCAACTCATCGCCTGTCCTGTCCCCTATTATGAAATAATCTTGATCTGCCCACCCCCCCCCCCCCCAAGAAAAAAAAATATATGAATTAACGATTTACTGCAGACTGAAGTATAACAGTGGAAACAAATAACCCAATACAGTAAACTGTATGAATCAAATCATTGATGTGGATAATCACTATTGTTACAGCATGCAATTGGAAATTTAGGGCATGAATATAGACCCCTGCTTTCAGGCCAATTTGACTGCAAAACTATTAAAAAAAAAACCTTAAAAACAAAACAAATGGCAACAACAAAATAGAACAAAACAAACAAAAACATTCTTTGAAGTTCTAATTTGGAAGGTGCAGGAGTCCGAGATTAAAAGATGAGCCTACCCCAAAATAATTTTTTTACAGAAGCAGAAAAAGATTGATGAGCAAAACAAACAACGTTTGAAGAAAATCGGACAGGCAATAAGAAAGTTATACATTTTTAAAGATTTTGAAAAAAATAGCAAATCAGTGAAAATTTTCAGACATGTTGCCAATTTGATGACATCTATCATCTAGATATCCTATAGTTAATATCGTGAGGAAACTAGAAATTGCGCGCTTGGCGGGTTGCGCAGCCGAGCACAGTATCCCCCGAACCTACGTCTCCATCCCACACCAAAATCAATAGGCTTCATCCTCTTTCCTTAATACACCTTCATACAAAACTTGAAATGACTGGATAAGATCTCGGACCTGTAGAGCGGTCACAAGGTAATGTTAACTATGGTTACCATCATAATTGAGCTAAGTTTGAAAGAAATTGGGTTAATTTTTCTGAAGTTATATTAATATTGAGCTTTATCGGATGATTTTGTACAAGTTTTTTTTGCCCTGTGACCTTTGACCTATTGAACCCAAAATCTAATCATTTCATCCTCACATGCTTATACAGTCAAACCTGTCTACAGAGGCCACCCCAAGGGAAACAGAAAAAGTGGCCACTGTAGACAGGTGGCCTCTATAGACAGGTTCTATAACATGCATTTTCACCTGGAGGGAATCAATTTAAGTGGCCACTGTAGACAGGTGGCCTCTATAGACAGGTTCTATAACATGCATTTTCACCTGGAGGGAATCAATTTAAAGTGGCCACTATAGTTACAGTGTAGGTGATCACTATAGACAGTGGCCACTATAGACAGGTTTGACTGTACATACTTGAGTCAAGTTTAGTCAGAATCTGTACAGGAGTTTTGAACTTATTGCGGTAACAAGCTAGTTGGTGTGACTTTTTACAAGTTTTTTGGCCCTGTGACCTTTGACCCATTGAACCCAAAATCTAATCAATTCATCCTCACATGCTTATACATACTTAAGCCAAGTTTGGTCAAAATCTGTACAACAGTTCTGAACTTATTGTGGTAACAAGCTATTTTGGATGATTTTTTTTACAAGTTTTTGGCCCTGTGACCTTTGACCCATTGAACCCAAAATCCAATCAGATCATTCTCCCATGCTTATACTGTCTACAGAAAAAGTGGCCACTGTAGACAGGTGGCCTCTATAGACAGGTTCTAAACATGCATTTTCACCTGGAGGGAATCAATTTAAGTGGCCACTACCGTTAGGTGGTCACTTGAGCCAAGTTTGGTCAAAATCAATCCTGCAATTCTGAATTTATCGTGGTAACAAGTTTTCTCAATTTTATGGAAGGGATCCATTAGCTAAATGCTAGCACTTGTACTTGGGCATGTTTTATTCAATAATCACAAAACATCTCCTGATTTAGTGAATACACAAAATATTTATTCGATATTACATTCCTAATACAAAAGTACATATTTACAAAATAGACATCATATTCAAGCAAGATCATGATAAAATCAATTAAAAGTACTTTAGAAACCGATCTCACAATATTTCAACAACACAAAAAATTGCCGAGCCGATTACCACAATAAAATTGCGGAGTGAAACTATTACTGTTTAGAAATACTCAACTAAAACTTCCCTTGATCACTTAAAGCACTAGTAAATCAATTAAAACTGCAATTGTTACATTTGATGTTGTACATTAAGCTGCGAAAATATTATGCTTCAATATCAATGTTTGGTACTTTAAAGAGCAAAGGTTGAGCCAAAAAATGATACCCCCATTGGCACATTATACCGGAATTATTAGCCCTGGGGAGACAGTGCATGGGTAACTGCCTTTATTTGTTAACTCTTTGTTGGTTTTAATCCATCTAGATATGATAAAGTGGGGCAGACAATGATATTTTTTTTTCAATTGCACAATCACGATGTTCTAGGGTATCTTTAAAAATTTGAAGAATATTGCTTTTTTTTCTACTGTTTATGTTTATTCAATAATAATATTAACAATAAATACAGTACAGATCATATATTAGGCCAAGAAGATTAAGAGAGCATGATCCTTTCAAAAGGGGCTTAATCCAATCTTGATCAAATTTATATTGGTGGAACTAAAGTTGAAATTCCAAGATCTTGGAATTTAAATTTCAACATTTTCAGGGAAGGCCACTAAACTCAAGGCCAATTTTTATACTACTGCACCAATGGGAAAATGGAATAAAGGGCACCAAAAATCCCCAAGGCCGGTGAGAATGGCATTAAACACAGTCTTCTGAAGAGAAGAGAACTTGAAAAGATCTTTGACTTGGGCAGTTATTTGAATTGTGCGAGGTCGAATCTGGTAAATTTGCCTGCATCTCTGCCTCATGATACATTTGACTTCATGATTGGTGAATAACAAGTTCAACATTATTTGGGTTAAAAACTACTGTTAGTAAAGATGATTAGCTTAAATCACATGTATTAATCATTGTATTCTAACATTTCCATTTCTATTTTACTATATTTTTTTTGATAAGTAGAAGAGTTTTTTGCAATTTCTCAAATTCAAAAATGTTTTTAAAAATGGCATATTCAACCAGTAAATTTAAACACACAATAAAAAGCACCAATTACCATTAAGTAACAAAAACAACTTAAAAAACAGTAACAATGATAATCATTAAAATACCAGTAGAATCAAAGGCATCAAACAAAGCAACAATCCACATTTAGAGAGAGTTGCAAGAAAGTAATTTGTTGCAAGTCAATGGCAAATCAATTGAGAATTAGATGGAGCATACTGATTGGCTCGCAGTTAACACTTTTACCAAGAAGCACTTGTAACTATGATCCTTATTGGCTGGTGCTAATCAATCCCAGCTCCCAATGGGATCACAAAATTATTTCATTTTCAAAACATACTCCACAGACCCTCTCCAAATTTTGGCAGAAACAGATTTTCCAAACGTATTGCCATGATTATTTTTCAGAGATGATAAACACACACAAGTTCCGATGAGGGGGGTTAAAGAAGTCGATTCAAAAGTTACAAACTTGTGCTTACCGAAATGTTTTTTTTTTCCAGACACAGGTTACAAATACAGAGATAAACACGAAAGGGTTTGAAAGTGGAAGTCAAGGCGATTTCTATCGAAAGATATCATGAGCCTTGAAAATCAAACCAATGCCAACGTAGGTTTCAACTCGTCAATTAGATGACAAGGCTAAAAGCACAACTTATATTTTAAAACTTTTTTGTAAAGGGCCTTGGAAAAGGTTTGTGATAAAGCTTTGGCAAACCCATTTGTATTGGAAAATTTGATAAACATGGTCTTATCAATATATCATCATCATTATATCATCATCATTTTCACAGTGTTTTATTTTATATTTTGTTCGTCAAATCCAATTTAGATATTATTCTTCTTGTTTGTTTATGTGAATATAATTATGATGTATTATTTTGTATTTGCAAAATTCTTTATTTTCCTTGTAAAATGATTTTGTATTTTTCCTGTGAAAATGAAATAAAAATGAATGAATGAATGAATGAAATCATAAAATTCACAGACCTATGAAAGTCAAGAGATGTAATAATATTTGGAGATAAAGAAATCCTGACATAGCATCACACACTCAGGCAACCATTTGGAGTTCATACCACAATAGAACATGTTTCAATAATAAAATCATAATGATTGTTCCATACAAGCAATACCTTCAATCAAAGACTCTTTGAAACCAGACAATACAATTATAAACAACATATAAAAGCATAGAATAAGATAAAAAGAGAATTTCAAATTCAAATGGAAGAAAAATCATGCATCCCCCAACATAAACTATCTTTAAAAAGCACAATAAGTCATATGGTATGCATTCAAAAGACATGAATACAAATACTAAGTAGTGAAAGGTCACATTGACACAAAAATTGCACAAATATGTCATAAATATTCACATCATATTAAAAAAAAAACATTTATAGCAAATGTTGAGCATGAAATTCTTGTCTAAGGTTAACTTCTAGAGTATAAAAATACCAACGATCAGAGGCCTAAATGCACAACATTGTCATTAATTCATATGTAAGCCAATGATACAACCAGCGGTTCTAAATTCATGAGATGAACTGAAGTGCATGTAAAAAGGCCAAAATGTGCGAGACTTGCGCTAATGGCATGAGACTAAATCTGCAAGTGGTAGAAATTAAACATATCCCTGTCTGTAGAATCTACTGGAAAATGATGTTGAAAAGCACAGATGGCAAACTTTCACTCAGAAATCTAAATCTACAGTACTCCTAAAAAGATTTGGCAAAGGTTTAATTGAGTGAACTGTAGGACATCATAACAAATGAATGCTATGATCCAACATCAATTTCGGTATGTGGGTCTACAAAAATCTCACTTGACTTTCTTTGCATGCTAGGATCCTACATCAATTTCGGTATGTGGGTCCACAAAAATCTCACTTGACTTTCTTTGCATCTTTGAGATGTTGATTGATGATGCTAATGACGCTGTTGAGTTCCTTCGTTCTGTCCATCTTGATGTAAGTTGTCTTGCGGATATCTACCTTCTTCAGCCAATTAGGAAGGATCTCAAGCATGAGGCCTATGTGCTTCTCAACATCATCTGTGAGAATTGAGGAAAAAAAAGGAAAAGTGACGTATTTGATTTTTTAATTCTTGGACAACACTGGAGCGGGTGCTTACACACATAAATATACTATCCATAAGTAATTGGAAATGACAATACTGTATAAGCCAATATTTTAGGGTGTAGATATTTTCGCGATTTTGGACCAGTTTGACATTTTAGTGTGTTGACCTATTTTCACGTTTTGACAATGTTTGTACACATATGAATGTGCATCATAGAGCATGGAAATTTTCGCAAAGCCAGGACCGGGAAATTAGCGGAAATAAATCCACCACAAAAATTTCAGCTGTTACGGTAAGTCATTCGTTTCACAATACAACATGGCTGTCAGCATTGCTTGGGACATTTCAAAATTCAGTCAATTCATTAGCTAAAAATCCAGTGAGCAAATGGCATGGTGACACTGGATGGGTATTCCCGAGTTTACGCTCGACACCGGAGCGGCTTAACGACGGGATAATTCGTCAGATTCTTGCGTTCTTGCTAACCCGTCCTTATTCCCTCCATTGCTCTTAACTTCTGTTACGCTACTCGCTCAATGGCAGTATGCAAATTGAGTGTGACGAGCTTTCACGCCGAAATCCAAAGATTTGCATAATAGGCACGTGATACGCTTTGCCGCATCTGATTGTCTATGTTCCTGCATCTAAGACGGACGTGGTAATGAGCAAAAACCTTTGTAGAATTCTGCTCTTCGCCGCTGTTGTCACTGGCAAACAGCGAAGCCGACTTAAACGGGTCAAAAATGGTATTGATCAGTGATTTTGCCTTTCGTGATGACAGTGCGTAACCTCGTTATTAAAAACAGGCACCTACAGGATTATGCATACATAATGTGGACAGCAAAACAATCCAATTTAGTTTCATGATTCTAATAGCAATAATACATTGACAAAGTTATTGGTTGTGAAATTCTTCAGTAACTGGAAACTGGCTTCTGTCAAAATCGCCGACTGCACTGATCCCCTATAGCAGCAGGGATAGTGATTTTATTGCCATTTTTAAATTTGTTTTCACCTGATTTTTTCTTCTGACTTTTGTTCATTCAACGAGAACATTGATAATTCCAGGGGTGACCCCCCCCCCCCCTTTAAGGTTTTTTGTTTTTTTTTACTTAATTCAACTATAATGCTGTCAGAAGACTTGAAAATTGAACTCTTTTTAATTCTTTGTTTCTGGACCAGAAGTATGAAGAAACTAAGTGTTCTACAAATACTAATCCATCTTAAAAAGTAAAGCACCTAAGCATAAGACCATTATACAAAATGAAAAAGCTAACCTTTTGATAAAGCCGAGCGATAACTCTCAATAAGCTTCTGAATAATGCTGTCAATAGGTAGGGCTGCCTTCTTCTCGGCCAAGAAAAATCTGAAATATGCTAAAGTTAAGGACAATCATTCTCTAAAACAAAAATTACTTGTTAGCATTTTAGTTAACACACAAGCGAAATGTTTGCCATTTAATAAATCCCGATCAAGGATGACCCAATAGGCCGACAAAAAAAAAACATTATCAGAAATTTATTCTAAAAAAGTAATGGTAAAAGTGCATTTTTAATAATCCTCATCACTGTTTTCAGAGGTTAAATAACTTGAGAATGAAAGTTACTAAGTCACTTTTTTCAATTCTATATAGAGATTGAAGTCAGAAGAATTAATGACATTGTGTGAAAAGCCTGGAAACTGCCCACATTACAGGTTGAAAAATAAATCTGAAAACCTTGTGGTCTATCTTTCTGTTTTCTTTTATTAATCTTGTCAACATTTATCTTTTCTCTCTCTCTCTCTCTCTTTTTACCAAAGTACGAAAACGATAATACAAATTATTAAAAAATCATAAAGGATACACTCTTAGGATCTTGCACAGCTCCGGAAGACGTTCCAGCATTCCGATACGACTCTCCTCCTCCGGTGTTCTCATCATTGCGATCTGGGTGTTACGAGCTTCCTTAGCCTTGATCTGAAACATTTTAAGAAAGTATTCTCATCTAGCAAAAGAAGTATACACTGGACGATGTTATTGAACCAACTTCTCCAACACAAAACAATGCACAAGGAAAATTATGCTTTGAGAAAATTTACAAAGTAGAAAAAGTTATCATAAACTGTTCATTGTATAATAAGCATATGAAGACAAGGAAAGGATAATTTCTACAATGCAAAATTGGTTTGAAGTGGATTCATTTTGATTTGCAAATATTTTTCACTGGCTGTCACAGAAAATGCAATGTCCAACCGTAGAATTAACTTTTGAACCTAAAATGAGCAGATTTATTTCTTCCATCTCCATGAGCTTATCACTGCACCATTACACAATTTTACGATGATTCACCTTCTAATTCAAAAGAGAGATTGTCTTTAAGATAATTTCATGAGTGAAATCTGGCTGACTTTATCTTTAAGACATAAAAAATCCTTTACATGTTTGAATATACAATTTTTTAAAAGAGATTATTTATTTTCTACTTTCAAGCTGAGCTTCCAACTTTCTGTAATGTTGATGAGATGTATCATTATGTAAATTCAGTGTTTCTCCCTCTGAAGTATATCTACATGTATTTGGTTTGAAGAAATTCCTCAATGATTTCTGCATTCTCCAGCAAGTTGAGAAATTAAACTAAGAAGAAGAATCATATGGTCGATCATATGAGAACAAACTCGGTACAGCTGTTAGGAGCTGTTAGTTATTCACATTCTAACCTAATGAATATTCAAAAATGTTGGCAGATATAAACATGTATTTCTTACCCTGCTCAGGAGGTCCTGTGATACACCTTTGAGTGCCTGGTTGGATTTCTTGGGTTGTGGAGTAACGTCCTTCTTCTTTGCATCCTCAGACCGTTTGGCTTCCACTGCAGCCTTCAGTTCCGAGTTCTTAGCCACCATTTCAAGAGCCTTTGTGACCTAAGTTATGGTATAAAGTAAACAAAGAGACAGCAGATATTTTAATTCCACTGCAGCTTTCATCTTAGAGTTCTTAGCTACCATTTCAAGAGCCTTTGTGACCTAAGTTATGGTATGAAGTAAACAAAGAGACAGCAGATATTTTAATTCCACTGCAGCTTTCATCTTAGAGTTCTTAGCCACCATTTCAAGAGCCTTTGTGACCAAAGCTATGGTATAGAGTAAACAAAGATACATAAAATATCTTAATTCACCACTGGCCAGTAACATACAAGATGCAATTAAACTTACGATAAACATTAATCATGAGTCTATGGCAAAATGTGTACCACATATATATGATTAAGTTTTAATTCATTGTATCACTTGTATGCTACAGGGAGTTGTGACGTATACGGGGGAATAATTTTCCTGGCATCACATCGCAATTTGCAATGCATTTTAGAATGACTGCTACACAAAAGTTGTTTTGTGTAGCAACTTATCACATAGAACTGTATAGTAAGGTGTTGAAAATGTTTCTTCATTGTCTAAAATTGCTAATCAATTGTGAAACGTAGAATTATTCCCTGTAATATGACGTAAACAATAAAACCATTACAAGCATACTCTCACCATCGACAAAACGCAATACAACCAAAAACAATATCTCACGATACGGTCGATATCAATCTGTTGGCATCAGGAAAACTATACTAAGTGCAAGGCTCTCATTTACTGAAAATAAATGCCTTTACGGTTGTTCATATCAGGGAGCATTGTGAAAGAGTTTTTCCCATACAGAAGTGATCTTGTGCAGTGTAAACAATACCACATGGGTGCGTACTAGAAAGACTACCTATAATGCTCCCTGATATAACAGAAAAACGTAAAGGCATGTATTACTGTTTTCTTCCTCGGAACATCAGGGGAGATACACCATACACTGGTTTACGTGTATACAGATGGCAGGATTCTCCAAGTAACCAACTGTTACTTTGAACCCTAATCTTTCACCCTTGAACCGACCCTTACCTTGGGGTTGACCATCATCTCCCTGGCCTTGACGAGGACATCCCTCGCTGTGTTGAAGGTCGCGACCTTTGGTGGGTCTGGAAGGTCGGAGGTCAGCACCTCAGGGATCTTCTCCAAGGGAAACTTGGGATGCCATCGATGAAGTTTCTCATCTGGGATGGGTTCGATGGGCGGTTTCAGTTTGGCAAGATACTCCTGTTACAAGACAAAGTATAAATAGTTTACAAAACAGAACAAATGTGATTATGAATATTCAAATGAATAAATAATTATCACCTGCTGAGTGGTACATGTAATTCACTGAGGTATAGAGAAAATCCAATTACCGGACAGCATGGTAATACCAGACTTGTATTGAAAACAAGCACCTACAGAAAAATGTGTGCATGTTGAAGCGCAGCAATTATAGCAAATATGGAGTGTTTAGAATGATGTGATCTAAAAACATTTCAGTGTATTTTCATGATTGTAAATAGCTGAAATGTGTTGCCAAAGTTATTGATTACAAAATCGTACAGTGTCCGGTAACTGCATTCACCAGTATACTGTTGAAAAGTTATGAACAAATTAGATTCAAAGATTGGCCGAAACATCATTCTTTTTATATTTGAGTCCTACATGGCAGTTTCAGTGAAGGATATAGCGTGAATTATTAGTTTTGGGAATGAATACAATTTTAAGCAACCCTGTATTATATGAAAGACTGCACATCTAAACAAGCCTTTTGTGGTATAATAAACAATACAATGTTACTTTTATGTATCCAGAGGTGTTTCACCAAGATAAGAAAGACTTTACGCACGACTTTGCGTTCGACTGGTATCCCTTCTTGCGCGTAATCATTCATAATATTACGCGCATTCAGAGCAAGAAGGGATACCAGTCGAACGTAAAGTCGTGCGTAAAGTCTTTCTTATCTTGGTGAAACACCTCCCTGGAACTAAAACTGTATGGATGCTCTGTGCTTCGACCAAAAAGATAAACTTCCCAAACATGTTTACACATTGGAAAATGTAACTTTTGGATCTTTTGGATCAATTAGATCAATACCACTTTAATTAACTACAACCCCAAAGAAGTATGATAAGATAATTAAATATGCAGTGAATTTTGTATGGTTCAGTGAACAATAAGCTGGGTTGTGCCGCTACTATAATCACTTTAACATTTGACAGATGAATTATCCAAGAGACATTAATATACAGTGGAAACTCAGTATAACAAGGTGCCTGGGACCATCAAATATACCTTGTTATAGCAGTAATCTCCTTATAGCAAAGTTAAACTAGATGAATCCTCGATCGCGCACGATCGAAATTTATGCCGCCGCCATCATGCAATCAGAAAGAAATTGGTTTAATTTTTCTGAAGTTGTCGGGTGATTTTGTACAAGTTTTTTTGCCCTGTAACCTTTGACCTACTGAACCCAAAATGTAAACAGTTCATCCTTCCACGCTTATACACTTTTGAGCAAGTTTGGGGAGAAATTGGTTCACTTATAGTGAAGTTATTGCGGTAACAAGCTATTTTTGGTGATTTTTTTACAAGTTTTTTACCCTGTGACCTTTGACCCATTGAACCCAAAATCTAATCAATTCATCCTCACATGCTTTTACATACTTGAGCCAATTTTATGCAGAATCTGTACAGCAGTTCTGAACTTATTGCAGTAACAAGCTATTTTGGGTGATTTTTTACAAGTTTTTTTGCCCTGTGACCTTTGACCCATTGAACCCAAAATCTAATCAATTCATCCTCACATGCTTTTACATACTTGAGCCAAGTTTGGTTAAAATCTGTACAGCAGTTCTGAACTTATTTATGTAACAAGCTATTTTGGGTGATTTTTACAAGTTTTTTGCCCTGTGACCTTTGACCTTTGACCCATTGAACCCAAAATCTTATCAATTCATCCTAATATGCATATACATTTTACTTGAGTCAAGTTTGGTCAAAATCCATCCTGCAGTTCTGAACTTCTTGTGGTAACAAGTTTCAGACGGACGCACGCACGCACGCACGGACAACAAAAAGACATAATGCCTCCGGCACCACCCTACGGTGGCGGAGGCATAACAACAATAAGTTATAAAGATCTGGGACCAGATTTTGTACCTCTTTATAGCAAATATTTTGTTACATGTATATCAGATCTCTTTATACTGAGTTTCTACTATACTTTTCTAATTTCACACAAAAAATAGCATGGAACGATTTTAAATCATAAAGCTAATTATGTGGCCAAGTGAAAGATCTACTAACCGTGTGATGAGACTTGACAATGTCAACAAGGCCATTGTGAAAGAGAGTTCGTCTTGCGATGAGCATGGATGGAGTGAACTTATCAAATAGACCGCTATGCGACTTACTACCTTGCATCAAATCCTTCATCAATGAGCCTTCTCCTGCATCTATATTGAAATATATAATGGAAGTGAAATTGAAATTGAAATCTTACATGAAAATGTAATTTGTCTTTACCACTATTCAGCAAACAACATTTTGTTGTGTCTACATTGTAATTGAAAATATTGAAATTGAAACTGAAAATGGGATTTTGGCTATAATTGGACTTGAAGTTGAAATTGACAAGTCAATAGAAATTTAAACAAAGAATTGAATATAATAATAATAAATAATAATGAAACACTTTTATATAGCACATAACACAATCATGCGAAAGTCCCTAAGCGTTTAAAAAACATATAGAGTTTTGAGCCGTTATTGGACTTGAAAGTGAAATGCCTAATTGGATTTATACTGAAATTATAATTCAAACTGACACTGCAAATAGTTTATTTTCATTTCAGCACTTGGTATCCAAAAGACAAGTCAAGATTGTCAATCTTACGGTATTAAAGTCAGTTGCATGGTATACAAATAACAGACTGAAACTGCTTTGCAGAGGGAAATGGATAGTTTGGAATTTATTTCAATAACCGACATCAAATATATTATTTTATCAAAATAATTCACCTTCTTCATTCGTCGGGATGCCTGCAAGGTTAGCTTCTACAACAAGATCATGTGTGCTACTCTCTGATTGTTTCTTCTTCTGCTGCGGAGCAATCTTCTTTGCCCAATGCATGTCATATGCAGACGGATACACAGTCTTGATCTGCTTCAGGTGACTGAGATCAAAGTTCCTGCAAAATAAATAAAATCATAAACCTCATTGACTACTGGAACTGGGTAGACCATATACAAAGTCAATGAGAATTACAGAAGTCAGTAGTATAAGGGTCAATAAAGGATTCTTGTTTTGCTGCGGAGCAATCTTCTTTGCCCAATGCATGTCATATGCAGACGGATACACTGTCTTGATCTGCTTCAGGTGACTGAGATCAAAGTTCCTGCAAAATAAATAAAATCATAAACCTCATTGACTACTGGAACTGGGTAGACCATATACAAAGTCAATGAGAATTACAGAAGTCAGTAGTATAAGGGTCAATAAAGGATTCTTGTTTTGCTGCGGAACAATCTTCTTTGCCCAATGCATGTCATATGCAGACGGATACACTGTCTTGATCTGCTTCAGGTGACTGAGATCAAAGTTCCTGCAAAATAAATAAAATCATTTAATAAAGGATATCTGATACGTGAAATATACAAAACTAAATGTTACTAAATATGAGGTACCGGTATATAAATGGGGAGACAATCAAATTTTACTCTCCTTCACCTCCCTTTTCCTTTCTCAAGATTTCCTTTTCTCTAATCATCATCAAAATCATCACATAAATATCTTCATATCGTAACATTCCAATACAAAATTATCGTTCAATGCACATCTTTCATGTCCACGGACCATGCAGGAATGAAAATGTGCATTTCAATTTGCAACTGATTTGCAGTTGATTTGTGATCAATTGCAAGTTTTGAACAAAACCCTCTAGTTCAGACAAAAGCAACAAGAAACTTACAATTTTAATCCTTTTCTTAGATCTGAAGTTTCTGTTAAAGTCTGGTCATTACACCATGAACTTTTGTGCTGCAGGCATGTACATGGCGAAGCTGCATGACAGTGACAACAGCCTTGTAAAAGAACTCATTAGTTCCACATGTGGCAAGTTGCCAATTGCAACTTTCTAGCAACACCCCCTCAGAAATTCAATGCTGACTTTCAACCAATTTGAAAGAAACTCACTTTCGACTCATCTCTTGGACTCCACCTCTGAGTTTGGTGAAGGTGCAGGTCTCCGATCGGTTGTGAAGCATACTGACCACGGTATCTGAGCAACGGAAGACATCTTCTAACGTCCTGTAGCCGAACGGGAGAGCGAGCTTGGAGGGACCAGCTTGGATCAGATGACGGTATCGCTCAAAGGCTGGGGTTGCAGTTGGAACGACCTCTTTCCTATAATGATACAAATGTAAAAGAAACATGTACCAGCTACATGTACGGCATCAGGGAAAATAGAAACCACATAAAAAACATATACATGTCAGATCTATTTTGCTTATTGATTTTTGTTACATGATACAAATTTCTATCCCAGATTCAGTCAACTTTGCCAAAATCAGATCTGTTGGGACTGAGGAAAGACCTTTGACTTGGATAAAATTTGATTTATGAGGGATGAAAACAATTATATATAAAGAGAAGGGGACTTGTAAAGACCTTCCACTTTGGAGATAATTTGACTTTAATATGTGAGGTTAATTTAGGCAAGGTTGAGTTCTGTACATACAGTATATATGACTTTTCAGAAATGGATGAAATTTCAAAAGATAAGCCGATTCATACAAATATCAAAATAATAGTTCTTGATATTCTTTGTATAAATTGAAAGACTGTGTCCAAAATGACATCACAATTGGAAGGAAAGTTATCATTTCTAAGACACCAAAACCAAGTTACTAACGAGCTCTTAGTGAGATTACTACAAAACTATCAGGTAGGGCCGTAAAACTTTCACCAAAAAAAAAAGTGATAACAAAAATTGATAATTTATGCCAATTTGCTAAAACTTTCAGCTGACTCTTTGTACATGTATCTTGTCTTGCCTTTCCTTATACGGCCACAATCAAAGTTAATTATTACGGCATTTCAGGTGTAGATAGCAACCAGACTGACTTCTATCCAATTATTTAATTGTAATAAATGTGAAATATCAATATCATTCTTCCTTATTCACTAGTTATAGTATACAGAGCTAAATTTGGACTGTTTTCTGTAACTTACTCTGCAATTTTTGGCACGGCTTTTGGCACAGTTGCCGATTGAAGCTTTTTAATCTCTGCTGCTGTGTCTTTGACAAGAGCAAGTCGAGCTTGAAGATCAGCCAACTTTCCACATCCAAGCAAAGTTTCTTTCATCTGCGTCGGGTTAATCTCCTCCTGCAAGATAAGTAAAATATCACTGCAATCTTGGCAAATAGTAAGACTAAGAGAAATGAAAATAAATTGTACTTCACTTCTAACTTTCCTTGAGTGAGCTATTGCGCTATATAAAAAATGTTCATTTCTTGGTGATTATTATACATCCAAGTTTAATTCACCAACTGTAAAAGTGGTTTCTTTTGCGGTGCTTTTCTCGTTTTTATGTTGAACCACGAAATTAACCTCGGGCGAAAATGTTATGAAAAACAGGCAAAATTAACTATGCAAGGAAATGTCCGAAACTCGTCGCTTGTTACAACGCTATCGCGCACACACAAAGTTTTCGCGCATTGCGTGTATTAATTGCCAACACACACATACACGTACACAGTATAGCGTTATCACGTAATGTAGGTCAATTCCTGTGCGGTCATTGTACTGTAATTAGACAAAAAAATCATTCATGTGTATGGGTACGTAGATTATAACTGGTTTTTCACGTGAAAAAAAACAAGTTTTTGCCGACTGTGAATTATCAAATTTTTCCGACCGCGAATTTAAACACACCCAAAAATGTCGGCACCGATGGAAACTGCGAAAGTTTCTAGACGCGAAAGAAACCCCTTTTACAGAATGCCTTTTGCTGTGGGCTCGCCTCATCATTTAATAGGACATAGAAATAACTTGTAATATAGAATTGGCCTAACGTTAAATAAAATAGCTAATGATTACTGAGCAAACATGGGCAGCAGAAATTAGTAAACATACACACAAATAGGCTAAACACGAAACAAGTTTATAAGTGACTCTTATTAGATTTTAAGAAAAGAATAATGTTTTTAATTCAATTGTCATTTTGTTTCCCAGACCCTGGCTTTCAGATTTCCAAAATTCATTGAAAATTTTAGCGACTTTCATAAAATAGATAGACTCTAGAGGCCTGCATGGTTCCATTGGCATTGGTTTGTACACAGATTGATGCAGCACAATAAATTAGCCCTAACTTTAATTTTAAACTACTCACANGTCGAAAAAATGGTGGTTTACACCATTTTTCATGATTTTTATCGTGATTTTTGGTAGCGACCACCATTTTTTTGATCTTCATCACAGGCGTCTCTAGCGGCGTTAACGGTCTAGCTAAACACAAAACAAGTTCATATGTGACTCTATAGTATTAGCATGATTAGATTTTAAGAAAAGAATAATGTTTTTAATTCATTAATTGTCATTTTGTTTCCCAGACCCTGGCTTTCAGATTTCCAAAATTCATTGAAAATTTTAGCGACTTTCATAGAATATATAGAGGCCTACTTCGCATGGTTCTATTGGTTTGTACACAAATGGATACAGCACAATAAATTACTTAATTAGCCCTAACTTTAGACTAGGCCTAGGCCTAGGCCTACTCACATTTTTGTTTGACTTGGCAGTTTTACTTTTTCTTTGCTTTTCGATAGAGTCTGCTGTTGAAGCAGGTGTTGGTTCCAGACGTCTCCGAGCATTTGTCCTCCTTTTGCTTGGTCTCTCTGGTGTTCTGGAAATATCATTTTTCACCGACTCCTGTTCACTATTAAGTTTTGTTCTTTTTCTTCTGGGTGGGTCACCTTTGTCTGCATCGGAAACTTGTCTTTTGAGAGGAGTTTTTTCCAGCTTTTTCTGAATTTCTGCAGGAATAGCACATTTGGAAGGTTCTTTTTCTTGAAGTTCTGCTGCTGTTCCTGTAAATGTGCGTGTCAATATACTGCTAACTAACGCAGCGTTTGATTCTGACTTCGACTTATTGAATGCTCGAAGTTGGGAAGAAAGATCAACTTCACCACGGGTGCTGTGACGGGTACCGAGCGCTGCAGTTTTCACCGGCAGAGTTTCGGGGAGCCCGCTCGCCTTCCTCTCGCATTTTGCCGGCGTAATCTCGGTGGCGTTTAGTTTGAGATTCCTTGCACTTCTTTTTGTTGGTTGAATAGAAGAATTACGCTTTCTCCCACTATAGTAATCTGTCACTTTAGACTGAGCCATGATTCGGCCTGAAAATAAACTTGAGGACGAGAAAGAAGAAAAATATCTCTGATTATCCGAATTTCACAATCTCTCTCTCTCTCTTGTTGGCCCTCCGTTTGGCAGCAGAAGAAGCGTCATGTGCATTTATTTTGATGAGCGCGGGGAATGTATCACGTGATATCACAGCTGGGCTAAGTTCATAGTCTATGATTTCAGACATTTTGGTACGAGTTTGTTTTATAATCTGCTTTATAGAACGACATTACCAAATGAGAGCAAAATACATGAATTTGTGAAAAAAAAGTATCTTATGAATATTTTCTGTGATAAATGTTTCAATTGTAAGTATATTTCTTTCCTGATTTCAATCACGATATGCACGATTAGAATTAATAAAAGTTGGGTATGAATAAAAGTACATGATATGTACATTGTAAGCAATATCATATCAATGTCATGACTACAATTATTATAGATTAGTTATAATTAAAAGTATATATTTGATAGCATATTCAATCTGGTTACGATCTATTCATAAATGATGTAATAATCTTTATTGATTGTGGGCGTCTAGACTAGCCCAGGAGTACAAGACACAAGATTGGACCTCGTACTTTGTACTTGTCAAGAATGGTACATATATATTTACCTTTTTTGTTGGGGGGGGGGGGGGGGGGGGGG
>BQKZ01000505.1:0-23985 GCA_036244855.1 Temnopleurus reevesii | reverse complement strand
GTTTTCAAGGAGGATTCAAACTTCAGTATTGTGGATGAGTTTTTTAAATGAGATGGGATATTTTTCCAGAGTGACGGAGCATCGTGAGAAAATGACCGCTCTCCTTAAAACTTTGTATGCATGTTAGGGCACTGTAAGAGGTTTTTTCTGAGATCTGAGATCTTGGGGAGGATCATACTTCACTAAAGTTTCACATAGGTAATTTGGGGCTGTGGAATTAAGACATTTATAGGTAAGAAGTAGTATTTTAAATATTAAGCGTGACTTGACGGGGAGTCAGTGTAATCATTTCAAAACTGGCGTGATGTGAACATATTTTTTTGGGGGGTAATTAATCGTGCGGCAGAATTTTGAATCACTTGAAGTTTCTTAATTTGTGATTCCGGCATGTTATACAGTGAACTGTTACAATAATCTACGTGTTTTATTTAGTAACTTTTCCACATAGAACTGTACAGTAAACTTTTGTAAATTTGTCTCAATTTCTGAAACTGACAATCAAATGAAAATGAAGTGAAAAGTAAAATTATTCCTTGGAACATATTTCACTTAAATGGAACACCTAAGCATTATTTATGTACTCAAGGTATTTGAATGAAAAGAACATTTTAGAACCTTTTGTGAAGCCTTATATTCTCTACTCTTTATTTTCATTCTAAGTTGAAACAGTGATTTCACCAGAGCCACCCAAGCCTCACGCTGCATCTGACAAGTCTAAGGCAGCAGACTGGGAGTCATGGAAGAGGGAACAGGAAGCAAAGAGACCACGCTATGAACCTCCTCCACCAGAGCCTGTACCGCCAGAGCCACCTGCTCCTATACCGACGACGACAACTATGCCCCCGCCCATGCCCCAACCCATGCCCCAGCCCATACCCCCAACTATGCCCCCAACCATGCCTCAGCCCATTCCACCACCTATATCTCAGCCTATGCCCCAGCCAATGCCCCTCCCACCCAAGAAGGGGCCTCGGACACCATCCCCACCCCACCCTGCAGTGATGGGTGGGGCGGAGACATGGGCGGAACCCTCGCAGAGGGAGACACCCGAGGGACTCGCGTGGCCTCCACGGGATGAGGTGGAGGCGAGAGGCGAATGGCAACACCCGGATCCGTGGGAGGATCCCTCTGCTGATCCATCGGTGGGCGGACCAGCGCAGGAGCACGGGGACGGGGGAGAGATATGGGCCACGACGGACACGTGGGAGCCGGGGTGGGAGGAAGGGAATGATGGGGAAGAGTGGGAGGGTGATCGCGTGGAGCGGGGTCATCGTGGACCAAGGACACCTCCAGGTGAACCAGACCATTCCACAGACTTTATGGAGCCGGCTGGCAGGGAGGATGGAGACAAGGTACAGAGACCAGTGCCAGAGGATGAACATGATGAAGATGTTAGGAGGAGGAGGAGGAGGAGAGATGAAGAGGTGGATTTCTTTGAACCGCTTTCTCCCGAGGAAGCCCCATCACAGAGGAGGAGATATCCACGCCAGCCTCAAGAAAATATCATGTTAGAAGGTAAGAAGTCCAGTCATATAGTAAAATAGAACACCATTCATACTTTTATGATTGAAATATATTTGAGAGAGTATATATTGAGAATGAAATCCTTTATTAATTCATACCAGGGGAACACAGCGTTGTCTATTGAGGAGGGGGAAAATATTGATTTTAGCTATTCCTAAATGACAGTAGAACAATAAATATGCATTTTGCATACAGGAATATTCACTAAGTATTTTTGGAAAGCAACCATTCTTGTTTTAGTTTGAGCATTGTATTATGATACGAGTGAGATATCAGAAACTACAAAATCTACGTTACTAGGGTTCTCCAGGTTATCAGTAAAGGCAATCTTGTGTTGATCCATTTTTTAATTTGACTGTGAAGTTGCATGAGACAAATGAAGTCTTATTGAAATTATGACAAAATGGAACTGATGTACTTCTGAACTGCAAATGAGACAGATTGTTCTTTTGAAATTTGTACCAGGCAGATTGTGACAACAACAGTTTTCTTTAGCAGTTCACAACATTTTTTATGTCGAAAATGAGTCATTATGTTCATCAATGAATTTGAATGCTTCATCAGGAAACATTAGCGTAAATGCTATAAAGCTGAAATGCCGGAAAGCCCAGATCTCAAATAGAATATTTCACAAATTATAGATAGTGGAGGTCTCTCAGAAAAATATTCATTATTATGAAAATATCATAAGTTATACTCATAGTAGATACTTATATTTTAATAGAATACTGTATAAGCCAATATTTTTGCGAGCAGATTTGTTTTGTGTGTTTGGGACCAGTGTGACATTTTAGCGTGTTTGTGCATCATTCTCAGTGGAAATATTTGCAAGGCTTGGAACGTGAAATTCGCGAAAATAAAACCCCTGTTAAAAATTTCAGGTGAAATACATTGTTTTGACCATTTTGACAGGTGAGCGGCACCGATCACAGGACAATGATGACACAGATAGTGTTGGGCAGGGCTATGAGGATATCTTGAGCGATGAAGAGGCTTTGGAGGATAGCGTGGATAACATCCGAGGACTGCTGCTCGCTGGTGTGGATCTTGGAGGGTTGGAGGACGATTCATGGCCAGATATTCAGCCTTTTGATCCCTTCCAACATGAGCTGGTCCCTCTCAAGGTACTAACAAAAAATGATGGTGGTGATGATGGTGATGATAGTGATGATGATGATGATGATGATGATGATGATGATGATGATGATGATGGTGGTGGTGGTGGTGGTGATGATGATGATGATGGTGGTGATGGTGGTGATGGTGATGATGATGAAGATGATATTGATGGTGATGGTTATGATGAAGATAGTGATGATGAAGGTGATATTGATGGTGATGGTTATGATGATGGTGATGGAAATGATGATGATGCTGATGATGGTGGTGGAGATGATGATGATGATGGTGATGATGGTGATGATGATGATGGTGGTGATGGTGATGATGATGATGATGATATTGATGGTGATGGTTATGATGAAGATAGTGATGATGAAGGTGATATTGATGGTGATGGTTATGATGAAGATAGTGATGATGAAGGTGATATTGATGGTGATGGTTATGATGATGGTGATGGAAATGATGATGATGCTGATGATGGTGGTGGAGATGATGATGATGGTGATGATGATGGTGATGATGGTGATGATGGTGATGATGATGATGGTGATGATGGTGGTGATGAAGACGATGGTGATGACGACGACGATGATGATGATGAAGATGATGATGATGATGATGATGATGATGATGATGATGATGATGGAGATGCAGATGAAGATGAAGACAAAGATAAAGATGAAGATGATGAAGAAGAATAAGAAGATGATGATGAAAATAGAGATGATGATGATAATCCCAATAGTCCCCAGGATATTACCTTTTCCTTTTTTCCCTTTACATTGCAATATGAAATGTTTGATGTTGAATAAAATTTATTTCTTTATTGGATCATTCTAGACTTTCAGTAATCTGGACCTGACGGCATATGAGAAACTGAAGATGAAAGACGAAGACCAACCTGCAGAATTACCCGCAGATTCATCAGCCATTCAAGATATTGTCAAAGAATACAGGGTAGCGGATCATAAAACAAAGTAAGGTGCCCAGTTTCTGATTTTTATTGAAAAGAATATTTTTTTGCGTGTGATTTTTTTTTCATTTTTACACTACATTTTAATCTTTACACTAATTATTCGCTGGAAGAGTGATTTAGAAAAGACCAATTTTCAAAATGTAAAATGCAGACAAATATGATATCATATTTCTGTAATAACTGGGCATTGCCACTTAAGTTATCATTGTTCACATCTTTATTTCATGGCACATGTATGATACATGCAATCTCATTCCCAAACAAAGAACTGGAAAGCATGCTTTTGTTCAGAATGAGAAAATATTTGGTTCAGTTCTTTGGCTACATGTATTTGCATTGAAATTTATGGACTCTATTCCAAAATGATGGACATCTCCGATCTCAGATTGATGGACGTATTTTCATTTGTCGTGCAATGTATAGATGACATTACAAGGAAAGCTGTTTCGCTTTCAAAAAATATTCATTACTCTACCATAGTTTCTATGAACACACTAAACAAATGTGTTAACCAGCTTACGAAAAGATTTATGGTCACACTTAATCCATGAAAACAGTCACACCTGTCTTTGCAGCTCCTTTCTTTATTGACAATCTGTCTATAGTGACCATTTGGAAATATACAGGGTGAGTCAAAAATGATGTCCTCTATCTCCATCTATGTTCAAAATATGATATTATTGTCTCAGGTTTGTCAACAAACACTTTGTACCATTTTTATTGGAAAGTTTGCATGCATGAATGAACACGAGAAGATTCTTCTGAAGGTGTAAGATCTCATTTGGGCCAAGTGGCTGGGTAAAGATGAAAACAGCATTTGAAAGAACTTGTGGCCCTTTTGACTTTTGACTCACTCGGTAGTGGCTACCTTAATTGATTCCCTCCAGATAAAGATATATGTTATAGAACCTGTCTATAGAGGCCACCTGTCTACAGTTGCTACTTATTCTGATTCCCTTGGTGGCCACTATAGACAGGTTTGCCTGTTCTTCTCTTTTGTCATCTCAAGAACTAACAATTCTCTTCACAGATGGGTGACAGCTCTCGAGGAGCTCCCCTCCCACCTTGACCGTTGTCTTGCCCATCTTGACCAAGACGTTCTGGACAACATCATCAGCTGGACGATGGAAGCCGTGGACTATGAGAAGGCCATGAAGCAGTCGCTAGCGGTCAATATAAGGCAGCTTAAGGCGGGCATGAAGCTTACATGCAGTCTGTGTGACCTTGGGCCGATTGTCTGTGCAGCATTAGTGGTAAGTAGATGTTCGATCCTGAGAATGAAAGGGCTGTGACCCCAACATTTTTTTGATCACATTTGTTTGTGCTTTTGAAGAGGTGTNTGATATTGATCCATTTTCAATAAATTTATATACAAAGTGAATGAGAAGTTCTCCATGTATGACATCACAGATTATGCTAATTAGCTATACGCATGCCAATTCAAGAATGCCCAGTATGATAACTTTGAAAATTCATAACTTTTGAACGGATTATCCGATTTTGCTCAAATTTTCACAGTTTGCTCATCTGATTTCTCTTCATTTACCGACCGTACATTATTGTCTGGGTGTAATTCCCCTTTAATTGGCTTCCTCCAGATAAAGATATATGTTATAGAGCCTGTCTATAGGGGCCACCTGTCTACAGTTGCCACTTTTCCCTTGATGGCCACTATAGACAGGTTTGCCTGTTCTTCTCTTTTGTCATCTCAAGAACTAAAAATTCTCCTCACAGATGGGTGACAGCTCTGGAGGAGCTCCCCTCCCTCCTTGACCGTTGCCTTGCCCATCTTGACCGAGATGTTCTGGACGCCATCATCAGCTGGACGATGGAAGCTGTGGACTATGAGAAGGCGATGAAGCAGTCACTAGCGGTCAATATCCGGCAGCTTAAGGCGGGCATGAAGCTTACATGCAGTCTGTGTGACCTGGGGCCGACCGTCTGTGCAGCGTTAGTGGTAAGTAGATGTTCGATCCTGAGAACGAAAGGGCTGTGACCCCAACATTTTTTTGATCACATTTGTTTGTGCTTTTGAAGAGGTGTTGGTGGTGAAAAATCCCCATTCCCGTAGGATGTTAAGACGACATTGGTCTATAGTGAATGCACTATATAAATGGATCTATTATTTTGCATATCTCGACTGCTCATGTGCAATGCATCTTGCAGGATTTGCAATTTATACCCAGGCCTTACCATAAGAATTCTTATCACAAAAAAATGGATACGATTTAGGTCTTTCCATTGAATTATGTTGCATAAGTTGCAAGAGAAGCAACGGGAAGAAAAGAACAGGAAATTTACAAAAGGAGGCACATTGTCATCACGAGGTTTGATTTTCACAAAGTTAATGACAAAAAATATGTGCAGCTGCAAGGCATAAGTCATAAAGTGGTGATTTGCAATACCTTTGGCCATACAGCAACAACAAAATTTGTCTAATAAAGACAAAATGACCACCCCCTCCTATCAGGATTGATATCAAAGAATACTACATTCTTTTCAAGTAAATCATTCCAACTCACAAGAAAGTGACAAGCGACTTAGAATTTCAATCCTTTTCCTAGATCCGAAATTACTGTTAAAGGGGAATTTTTATGACACTCTGTATCATGATATATTGAAGATTGTATATTTCTTTACATAATAATTCCATTTTCTTCCAAAAAATACGCCTCTTAATATTTAAAAAAATTATTTTCCATTAAAATTTCTATCTGGGTCAGTGAGCTATGCCCCGCCTCCCAGAAACACCCCCTCTACGGCACATCTTTGACAGGCGCAGTCTGTGACGTCATATCCAGTCCTGCATTAAAACCATGGACTCAAACATGCAGGATTGTGCTCCTAATATTTCTCCTTCTTGTTCGATGTCCTCCTCGAAGTCCGAGTCATTACTTGAATGACTGTTTTCCTCAACTTATGAAGAATCTGCCACGTTCCGCATAATTAATTTTTTTTTCAAATAGCGGTTATAATTGGCGCCAAACAATATCATAAATGCATAGAGTGACACACGCAAACGCCGGTTCTTGCTCAACTATTTCTGCATATGACGTCATAATGATTGACAGATCGATGTCCCAACCCACCGAACCGCCGCGCTCTGTATTTGAGGGGCGTTCCAAACAACCATAACATTTTTTTTATTTTTCACCTCTATGAAATAAAAAGAGATGAAAAAAGTGGTGGATATCAATGTTTATTGAAAAGATAAATCAGAAAAAGTTAATATACAGTTTCATAAAAGTTCCCCTTTAAAGTCTGTTCATTATGCCGTGTATTTTTGTTAGGCAACAACGCACAAGGCAAAGCTAGACATTGATAACAGAAATATAAGAGAAATAATTAATCTCACATGTGGCAAGTTGACAATTTGTCTAGAGATTTCATCATCTACACCAGCGCTGATTTACACCATTAGAAATTTCCATTGAGAACTAATCCTTTCGTCTGATTTTTCTCAAAGCTTTTTAGTTCGATCTGTTTAGTTCTTTCTTTTCTCACGCCCCACACCAACTTTGATTGTTGATGATTCATAATGTATGTTTTCATGCAGGATGCTGGAATACAAGAAGCTTTGATAAAGCTCATCTTTACAGAACACATGGCATCATCTCTCAAACTACTAGCTATCAAAGGTAAGAAGAGGCGGATATATTTGTAAAATCAAGATTTTCAAAGCATGTCGGCTTTACAAACATAACATAGAAATGTTTCTTGATGAATATGGCTCTTCTTAGTTCTTGAATTTTTTTGATGTAAGAAGCAGAGTTTAAGTGTGAAATAAAATAAAGGTACTCTGTATTGAGATAAAATCTAAGAAAGGAAATTTGATGATGATACTTGCTGTTGGACAGAAAAATGCAAAGAAGACACTGCCGTATTTTGCGAGTCAAAAGTTGTGATTGAATCAGGCAAGAATTCTGGCAAAATTCATGTATTTGGACCAAGGCTATGACAAGGAGGATATCACTGATGTGTTTTGTCTTCATTTATCTGAGAACATACAGTCAAACCTGTCTATAGTGGCCACTGTCTATAGTGGCCACTGTCTATAGTGGCCACTGTCTATAGTGACCACCTGTCTATAGTGACCACCTGTCTATAGTGACCACCTGTCTATAGTGGCCACTGTCTATAGTGACCACCTGTCTATAGTGACCACCTGTCTATAGTGGCCACTTAAATTGATTCCTTCCAGGTGGAAATGCACGTTATAGAACCTGTCTATAAAGGCCACCTGTCTACAGTGGCCACTGTTTCTGTTTCCCTTGGGTTGGCCTCTGTAGACAGGTTTGACTGTATTTCTTAAAGTGTTTTTTTCTCCACAGTGCTTTTGAATCATAATCAAAGGGTTGGCGTGAAATAATTTTTGAAATTTATTTTTGAAATTGGGTCAACACTTCTGGACAAAATCTTAGCATTTTTGAGGATTCTCAAAGATATCGTTATTTGTTTTTATACGTCCGAACACTAAAGAAGAAAAACATGTCTCGAATCATGTTCCCTAGTTTGTTTTTCAAAAGCCAGTGAAAGTATCTCTAAATGGAACATTTGCCTCGTAGGATTCCTAGGTTTAGACCAACTACATGAGCTAGACCATGGGCCAGGTAATTGGAATTCAAAACCACATTACTGCAATGCATATTCCCATTCTTCCCTCCATAGCTCTGGACAGTTGTACCAACTGGAAACACGGCATAGAGAAGTTCTTAAACCTGGACCGAACCCCTAGACTAGACCAAGACCCAGAGAAGAAGGGTTTGTCTGGTTACCAACAGATGGTCAAGTTCCTACTGTCAGAGCAGACTGTTCGGGTTGTCACTGCCTCCGCACGACTCCTCAGCAAGTTGCATCTCTACGAGGTTCTCACTAATCTCAAGGAGTTAACTGAAAGGTAATGTGTAAGCTGTAGGTTTGTCTGAGGATTTACTTTCATCCATTTTGCTGCCATGAATTTGATAGCATTTTCGTTCATGAGAATCCCCTTAGACTTTTGTGCAAATTTCCTTCAAAATGAGAAAATTACAACCCACAATGTGTCATCAAGTATGATTTATTGCTCATTCAAAAGGGCAGTTCTGATTGGTTACTGGGCAGTCTATTGATTCAGAACAATGAAGATTTCGATAGGTCATTTACACCAGTGATTAATTCTCCCCACCGACTATAGGCGATACCAAGTGATATCAATCGATACCTCAAGTGTCAAACCTCTGGAGCCGAGAAGCATACTTCTGGTACATGTGAAACATGCACAGGTCACAGCTCTCATCCATGGATATTTGTCAAATTTTCTCCTTTTCGCGTCGTCTGATGTGCACTCTGCTGCCTTACAGAAAAAACCCATAATATAATAAAACATAACATACAAAGAAAAGAACAGATTTATTTTATGAGCATTTAAACCGAAGATATGGAGTCAGCGAAACAAATTCCCATACAAATACACGCGAGCAGAACTGGAAACAGAAGTGACCGTCCCGGCTTCACATAGTTATTTTCTCTAAAAATTGTTGACACCCTCATCAGCTTCGAATTTACAACAATAGTCGGTGGGGGGAATTGCAAATATTTACATTATGGGGCCCTGGTTTGAATTTGGTAACATTTTTGTACGCCAAAATATTGGCATCTACAGTATAGTAACTCATCAATTGAAAAAGTTTGTAATTTTTAATGATTTTAAGGATAATTGGAAACAATTTTTTTTTAATTTAGAATTTGGATTTGGAGTTTTAAAACAGGAAAATTGATTTAGTAACATCTTATTCAGAGCACTGAAACGTATAAGCATGATGAGAAGTTTTTTGTGCAAGAAAAATCTAGGATCCAAATTTAAAAAAGGGGGCCCATGGGGGTTGCTGTTAGCAATAAAATACAGCACAATAATTGTTCCAGCCCCCACCCCTCATACTCCCTCCCCCAGAAGAAACCCTCTTGGATCTACCCTTGAGCTTTGAAATTGTGTATTGTGGGAAAATTCTTGAATTGGTAATCCAATAAACTGACGTCCAGTGTACCCAACTTGCTATAAATGACTCTTGTTGAATACAACCAATAAATTTGTCTTGCGTAATGCAGCATTGCAGATCGGATGCCTGCCCCTGATGCTGACATGGATCCTAGTGTTTACCCCGGCAACGAGGAGACGATGGATGATGAGGGTAACACCAAGACACCAACGGACACCACCGTGGAAGAGAGCGTCGATGAGACCATCGATACGGTGGATGCGAGCAGTCTAGACGAGGACAGGATGGAAGGGGATGCGACATCGATCAGCTCTGGGGACGTTGACAAGGCCGTTGGGTTGCTCAGTGAGATGCTCAAGATTGTCAGGACTGCATCAGAGACGATTGTAAGTGGTAGTGATGATTGCGGTGGTGATGGTGATGATGGTGGTGATGATGATGATGATGATGATGATGGTGGCGGTGTTGATGGTGATAATGATGGTGATGACGATGGTGATGGTGATGAAGGTGGTGATGGTGATGGTGATAGTGATGGTGATGGTGATGGAGATGGTGATGGTGATGGTGATGATGATGGTGATGGTGATGGTGATGGTGATGGTGATGGTGATGGTAATGGTGATGGTGATGGAGATGGTGATGGTGATTGTGGTGGTGATTGTTATGGTGGTGATGATGGTGGTGGTAGTCACAATGTTGATGTTGATGGTGATAATTGTCGTGGTGGAGTTGGTGTTGATTGACACAACAATAGTGGTTGGGATGATGGTGCTGGTAATTGTTATGATGAGGATAGGAATGAGAGCGATGGGACATTAATCAGCTCCAGGAATATTGAAAAGTCCACTGAGGTGTTAAGTCAGATGCTCAAGGTTGTCAGGACTGCGTCAAAGACGATTATCAGTGTTGATTGGGATAATGATGGTTGGGTGGTGGTGTGATGGTGGTGGTGGTTGTTGTGATGGTTCTGGTTTTGATGGTTGTGATAGTTGTATTTGGGATAATGGCATTGGTAGTAATGGTAGTGTTAGGATGACGGTTGGTGGTGATGAAGATGATGGTGTTCTTGATTGTGGTTGTGGTGTTGATGATGTCAAAAATTTCGGTAGTTCAGTGATTTTAATGGTGGTGATGATGTTGGTTGAGTTGGCAGTTGCAATGGCTTTGGCACTGGTAGCGGGATAATGGTAATGCTGCTGATGATGTGGTGATGATTATGATAATGCAACAAATGTGAAGAATGATGGTTGTGGTAATGGGGAAAGAGGGGAGGGTGATAGAGGTCATAATCCGATCTGGTGATTTTATGCATTGTCAATTAGCATCAAACTTTGTAGATGTTCTAATATTTGGCAAGAATTATTTAACTACTATCTGCCCAAAACAAAAATACTTTATTTGATATCCATGCAGTACTATTTTATGGAATTGAGCCCACTACCAGACCTCTTGAAGATCAAGCTTTTCTGATAGTTGAATAGCATACTATACTTTGAAAATTTGAAGTGTTTGTAGTTCATCTTCCTTGTGTTTCTTCTCAATTATCTTCCTCTACTCCTCGTAGATGCAGCCTCAAACCAAGCTTCCGATATTCCCAACTACNCAGGATGGAAGGGGATGCGACATCGATCAGCTCTGGGGACGTTGACAAGGCCGTTGGGTTGCTCAGTGAGATGCTCAAGATTGTCAGGACTGCATCTGAAACAATTGTAAGTGGTAGTGATGATTGTGGTGGTGATGGTGATGGTGGTGGTGATGGTGGTGGTGATGGTGATGATGGTGATGATTTTGGTGATGGTGGTGGTGGTGATGGTGTTGGTGGTGGTTTTAGTGATGGTGGTGGTGAAAGTGGCGGTGGTGGTGGTTATGGTGGTGGTGATGATGATGGCGGTGGTCGTTATGATGATGATGGTGGTGGTAGTGGTGGTGGTGTTAGTGTTGTTGGTGGAGGCAGTGGTTAGGATGATGGTGATGATGGTGGTGACAATGATAATGGTGATATTGATGGTGATGATTGTTGTGGTTGAGTTGGTAGTGATGAGGGCAGGAAGGAGGGGGATGCGACATCGATCAGCTCCAGGATGTTGAAAAGTCTCCATGGTTGCTCAGTGATATTTTCAAGCTTGTCAGGACTGCGTCATAAGCTTGTAAGTGTTGATCAGGATGATAATGGTTGGGTGATGGTGGTGTTAGTGGTTGTTGTGGTTGTGGTGTTGATGGTTGTGATAGTTGTTATTGGGATGATAGCATTGATAGTAATGGTAGTGGTGGGGTGATGGTTGGTGGTGATGAAGACGATGGTGTTGTTGATTGTGGTCATGTTGATGATGATGTCAAAAGTTGCAGTACTTCATTGATTTTAATGGCGGTGATGATGGTGGTTGTGTTGACAGATGAGAGGGCATTGGCACTGTTGGGGGATGATGGTAGTACTGCTGATGATGTGGTGATGATTACGATGATCATCATGATAATTGTTGATGACATTGATGTTGATGATATATGATAATGCAACAGATGTGAAGATTGGTGGTGGTGGTGGTGATGGGGAAAGAGATGAGGATGATAAAGGTCATTGGCCAGTATGACGATTTGATGCACTGTCAATTATTGTATAAAGATTTAAATATTTTTCAAGAATTATTCCACTACTATCTACCCAAAACAAAAATATTTAATTTGATATCCATGCAGTAATATTTTGTGGAATTAAGCCCACCACAGCCTCCGGGCTTCTCGTTGATCATACTCCATTGATATGTGTAAAGGATACCATAATTTGGAAATGGGCAAAAGTTTGTGTTTCATCTGCCACATGTTCCTAAACTGTTAATGTACAGTTGTTACGCTATGCATGCAGATATCCTTCTAGCGCACCAAGTGATTTTTCGTTGTTTACTCTTCTCAAAATCACTCTCATACAAGAAAGATATCCCATCATGCTCTCTGATATGAATAATAATAATAATAATAATAGGGGTACTTTTAATGCGCCAGATTCCACATGAATAATGTGCTCAAGGCGCAGGACATGAAAATTTAAAGAGAAGCAGAAGCAATAGATACAACAACAAAAGTACAAATAGATAAGAAATTGGGTATATGAACAACGGTAAAGGCATGTATTATCGTCTTCTTTTCCTCATAGATGCAGCCTCAAACCAAGCTTCCGATATTCCCAACTACCGTAACAATCAACAGCCCGCCAGCACCTGATCCGTGGCCTGTCATGTGTCACATGTTCAAACACAGGTACAATCACACTTTCTCACACTTTACTCTGATTTTCTTACGGTCTATCTCAATTCATCAATTTTTGTAGATTTCCACATCATAAAATGTCTGTGATATATTTTGTTGAATATTGAGATTCATTTCTAACCACATGAGTGTGCAGAATTGACCACATAGGGATACCTTGGGAAAGGATTTTAGCAAGAAATCTTCATTTGGAGATTCTTTTATGTTCAAAGCAATGTTTTATTTCATTCTGGCAAGCAGCGTGGCCATACTTATTTTATGTTCTGTCCACGTTTCATACAGTGTATCATCATCTAATTCAATCAGCAAAGCAAATTTCACTCACAGTAATGCTAAATTTTCCTTAAAAATTTCACAATAATGGGATATAAAGCAAAAATTGAAACCACCTAAGTTTAACCCTCAGGAATATTCATTATTCAAGAAATGGAAGATTAGCTCTACTGTATGCATGCAAGTGAAAATGATTTCGATTTATCGGTAGGAATCTTTTGGAAAGTCTTCTTCTCCTGCTGTCCTGCCCTGTTACTTCAGCTAATGAAACACTGAGTGGTTACATCTGTGAGATAATTAGTGAGCTTCTAGAACACTGGCCAGGTAAGTAGTAATTGTCCATTATCTATTATTAATCGCATCAGACATCTGAGCAAGGCAACTTTAATACCATATCACCTGATTTTGATCGAAAGCAGAATTGCTCAGTCAATTATTTTTCTTGTATTGCCTGCTTAGGAAAGTCTATGGTGAAATGCGTGTAAAAATCAAATGCGCATACTTGTTTATTACACGATCTTGATGAAGATGCGTGATGATGACGTCACATTGGTGTGCAAAGTGACATTTAAATGGTAACCAAAAATTTTGGATGGTTGTTTTTACCATTTTGAAGTCTTAGTTTCATTGTTTTAAAGTCATTCCCATGTGAATTGAAATGTTAGCGATATTTTGAATATTCTAAAGTGTTTCTGATTCGGCTCTAGACGTCTGATTTGGTTAACAATAGCAATATTTAAATGCCTCAAGGCCGACAAATATCGACCACATCTGCGATTTGGGCATTATTTGTCATGTCGACCTGAGGCCATTCAATAATGCTACATTATTCTTCCTGATCTTTGCTTATTCATGCTTTTATTTGCAAAATGTGAAAGTATTTTTCTTTGCGTGAAGGATTTAAAATTGTTATTCAAATTAGATGCTATTCTATTGTATATATTCATCTTAGGGCTAAGGCATGCCAAAGCTCAAGGCATAAAACTTCAAGTCAAAAGCATGAGAGAAGAGGCCTTGCAACTTATATCAAGGGACTTCCAACACTGCCAGTACCGGTAGAAATTATCATGTAGATAACGTTCCAATGTAAATCATGAATTTGTTGTGTATTTTCCGATGAATAAAGTATGATGTACGTATATATGTTTATTGAAAAACTAAATATTTGATTTTCCTGTTTGTAGGTCTATTGTACATTTTTGATAAAGTTGAACTTGACAAGGTTGAAACCTGAAAGGGCCTTGATTAGAATTGCTCCCTTTTTCTTCTTCCCTATTCGATAAAGTCTTTCTACATCTTCAATGAAATCAAAACCTCTAATGCATTTCTCCAGAGTAAAGCTTTCATTTCTCTCATTTATGAATAAGGTCTGATGTACATGTTCAGTGAAGTTGAGACCTGCAAGGCCTTATTCCAATCACTCACCGGTAACTATGACGATGAGGAATCCAGTGAGTTTGAAACGAGCCTCTATCAGCTAGGACTGCGCCTAGTCTACACTCTCAGTACCTTACAGTACATTGACCTGTTCCATCAACACAAGACGACCTCTAATGACCTCCTGACGAGGGTTGAGAACGAGGGGGTGCTTAGCGCCCTCGCTGGGGCGTACATGATGGCCGGGGGTAGCGCCCATGGCAGGCAGGCGCTGGCTAGGGTGTTTAGGATGGCAGATAATCTGCAGTGTCTTCTTCCCCTCGCACACCTCATGGAAACAAGAGATGCAGGTGAGTGTTGTCACTCATGAAAAGAGACAGAACGTTTGAGGGACCTTTTTTTAGCAGAGGTTTCTGCATTTATTCAACAAAAATACAAATTCACACAATTATAACTTATACAAAAATCAAGTAAATGTATTTTCTTTAGAATAGTATACACACATATCATAAATTCAGGCTCCAACTATTGTAAGCTAATAATAGCTTGAAATGATAGAAGCCAAAAGGAAAACTACATGAACTATAGTAATCTAGTAAATTGAAAATTCTGTATATCGAAATTAGAGTCATTAAAGAAGAACGAAACCCTGCATTTTATATTCTCTCAGTAGATGGAGAAAAATAAAATGAACCAACTGTGAAAATTTGAGCATAATCCGACGATCCATTCAAAAGTTATGAATTTACAAAGTTATAGTGAATGTCCCGTCATGGGAATCCTCGAGTCGGCAACGCCGACCAATTATTAGTCGTCTACGTTCAAATCTGTGACGTATTTGTGGACAGCTCTCCATTCATTCTGTACACAAAATTTAACAATTTCTTCTTATTTCAGAAAAGTGGACAAAATTTTCCCTTTTCTCGTCAGTATTATAGGTGTTGGATAATTCTTCAAGTATTGTTGGAAGAATAATGTTGAATAGTTATGGTATATTCAATCAAATTCCATAATTATAAAAAATCATGTACAAATTAAATGGAGAGTTATCCGCATATCGTCATAGATTGCCAATTCAAGGATCCCCATGACATGGGATAATTGAAACTTTGAAAATTCGTAACTTTTGAAAGGACTGTCCAATTAAGCTCAAATTTTCACAGTTTGATCATCATATTTTTCCATTGACTGATAGCAAATTAATTCCAGGGTTTCATTCCACTTTAAGATAAACTTACAGGAAAAAAAATGTAGAAACCACTTTAAGGTATACAGAAATTGGGGGGAAATGAAGGGCTTATTTGCAAAAAGCAGAGATGTTAAATTAAAATTACAATGAAAAAGCATTGAATTAAGACATTTATTTCCAATGAGCATCACATCATCTGAAACTCTATATGTTGAACAGAATAAAATTGAGACTTCTCTGTATTTGCAAATGAACCTTTCATTTCAAATCAATGTGCAGCATGTATGATTATGAAGATCTGTAATTTTAAGTCATGCCATCTGTGAGATCTACATTTGACAACGAGATATGTGAACATATTTCCATATAAATATATTTTTGTTTGTGTAATATTATGAAATAATATATATTTATTCAATATCCTTTAGGTGATGAAAAGGTCCTGCTCACTAGCAAGAAGACGGCCACTTATGGTTATGCAGCCCAGTTTCTCATGATCACTATGTTCATCACTTTGTGTTCTTCCAACATTCTCTGCCAAGCAATTTAAACCTGATCCCCTCACTCGTGGTGTACTTGGATATTTATTCCATAGGTGATGAAAAGGTCCTGCTCACAAGCAAGAAGACGACTACTTACGTGTATGCAGCCCAGTTTCTCATGATCACTCTACATTAGACTTCTATTCCTACAGCCTGGTTCCATAAATGTAACAAAATACTCTTATCTCTTGATCTGTACTCTATATGTTCATTATCTAAGCAAGAAGGTAGCCACTTTGTTCATTAAACAGTGTTCTTCTAACATAATCTGCTTAGAAATTTGGATAGTTATTCCATAGGTGATGAAAAGGTCCTACTCACTAGCAAGAAGATAACTACTTACGGTTATGCAGCCCAGCTTCTCACACTCACTGTACATTAGACTTATATTCCTACAGCCTGGTTCCATAAATATAACGAAATACTCTCATCTGTACTCTATATATGTTCATTATTTTCTTGAAGACGAAAAGGTCCTGCTCATAAGCAAGAAGAAACGTACCATAATCTGCTTAGAAATATGGATATTTATATCCATGTATTTTGATATTTATTCCACAGGTGATGAAAAGGTCCTGCTCACAAGCAAGAAGACGGCTACTTACGGTTATGCAGCCCAGCTTCTAACACTCACTGTACATTAGACTTATATTCCTACAGCCTGGTTCCATAAATATAACGGAATACTCTCATCTGTACTCTTTATATGTTCATTATCTTCTTGAAGACGAAAAGGTCCTGCTCATAAGCAAGAAGAAACCCACTTATTGACTTTGTTCATTAAACAGTGTTCTTCCAACATTATCTGCCAAACAATTTAAACCTGATCCCCTCACTCGTGGTGTATTTGGATATTTATTCTATAGGTGATGAAAAAGTCCTGCTCACTAGCAAGAAGACGACTACTTACGGATATGCAGCTCAGCTTCTAACACTCACTGTACATTAGACTTATATTTCTACAGCCTGGTTCCATAAATATAACGGAATACTCTCATCTGTACTCTATATATGTTCATTATCTACTTGGAGACGAAAAGGTCCTGCTCATAAGCAAGAAGAAACCCACTTATTGACTTTGTTCATCAAACAGTGTTCTTCTCACATAATCTGCTTAGAAATTTGGATATTTATATCCATGTATTTTGATATTTATTCCACAGGTGATGAAAAGGTCCTGCTCACTAGCAAGAAGACGGCTACGTACGGTTATGCAGCCCAGCTTCTCACACTCACTGTACAGTACTCTGAAGACATTCCCTTCATTCATAAACACGTTACGGCGCTACTGGAAAGCTGCACAGAGGAACATAGTAAGTTAAGACTCTTCACCCCCTAAAGTTGTCAATGAAATCTCAGCCAATCAGTGGAAATTTCTGTCATTTTATTCCGGAAAGAGCTTGAACTAGTAAAACCAAAGAGAGAAAAGACTCATTCTCATTTTCAAAGATATGTGGAATCATAGCAAATCCAATGAACAACAAAATCCTTGCTTTGCAGCTAGTGGGTTTATTGTAGAGTATATTCACATAAATTATCTGAAAATTTTGCGATAAAGCTAAAAAAAGACAAAAAACATGATGTTTCTAGGTAGATTTAACTCACTCGTCCTCAGAAGGAGAAATCACGAGTGGTGTGAGAACCTCAAGTGCAGAGCACACGAATGGCCAATGAAGAAAAACGGTGCAAATTGCTGACTCAACATGAATTAGGCTTTAGTGTTGTCCAATGCTGGAATAGTACTGTTACTTATAATGATTATAGCATTTAAACATGCCATCTATGTAGTCGCCTTTTCAGAGGTGCCAGACGATTATCCAATATCTTTACCATGCCATAGCATAGCTGCCGAAAAGGCGCGTTTACATTTAAAGGAATAAATTCCTGCCGGTACCCATTCACCTTACCTGGGTTGAGTGCAGCACAATGTGGATAAATTTCTTGCTGAAGGAAATTGACGTCACGGGGGAGATTAGAACCGACGACCCTCTGGTTGAAAGGCGAGAGTCAGAACCACTACACCATGAACAGTACCAATGATAAATGAATTATTTTTCATATTGACTCGCATATTTTCGCTGCGCAGTCTCTTCAAGGTTTAATCTCTCTCCTTCCCTCGCAGTTGTACGCAAGTGGGTGGAGCCTCTGAAGACCGTCAAGCTTGATACGTCCTGTATCTCCAGCATGGTGGAGTATCTCAATCATAACATGAATCAATTGACCAGCAGTTTTAGCACCGCAGCCCCTGGAATTCTCACGTGTCTACGGACGTTGCAGCATGTCTCCTGTGCTCCTCGAGTCAAAAAAGAAAATGGTAAGCCCTCTTTTTTGTGTCACTACATAATTGTCTCTTTAATATTGTGGTAGTTCCATGGGGTTTGGTCAACTTTTTCTTGTGATTTACCACGAAACGAAGTATCAAATTTGTCACTTCACCGTGAAGATCAATTCAGATCTAGTTAAGCCTTCTTACAATAATTGCCCTCTGCTCTCAGTAATTAGAATTTGAAATCTTTTCTGGACTTGAACCTAGAGGCATACAAAAATTTACCTTTGTTACATCATATTAAGTTTGCATTACAAGACATTGTCAGGTGTCGATTTTCAATGTGCTATTGTCTGTGAGGAATGCTCCTCAGAAATTCAGTGGATGCCATTGTGGTAAGCACATTAATTAGTTAATTTTGGTATTTGTTGTTATTTTCTTTCTCATCCAGGTCTCCAAGCTGATTTGAAGTACAAGGTAGCAACGATGCAGCTCTTCACATCTGGTGCACTGTCTGCATTTACCACATGCATGAAGGTATGTAAATCAAAGTTAGGAAGATGAAAATGATAATGATAACAATGATTATTCTAATGATATGTGCAATCTATAGAGTGCATGTATCCACTCTACAGAGCGTTCAAGGGGCTTTTATATTATTATTACCTTGCTTTAGCCATTTCTATTCCGACGCTAAATTGTTTCAAGAAATAGATTTCTGTCATATACCCATTCACCTCACCTAGATTTCTTGCTGAAGGAAGTTAACGCCATGAGTGGGACTAGAACCATGACCCTCTGTTTGAAAGATGAGAGACAGAACAATTTCACCACGTCCCTCCCATTAATGCATCATTAAAACATTAATCTTTAAAAAAGGAAAACAGTAGAAACAAAAAGGATTTTTCTTTGTTTCATAGAAGTACAAAATGTGCTGTGCTCTGTACCGTTTTTCATGGTTGTATCTACCACTTTGTTTCCCTCTTACTTGCAGAAAATATCGGACTATATGCTGCGTCCATGGCAACAGGGGATCAGCCTTGCAAGTGGCCACACACACATGCTGGAGAGTATGGTGTTATGCATGTTACAAATGGTCAAAGGAATGCTGACTCAGTTAGTGGAACACAGAAATAATCAGGTATGACATGAAATGCAATGTATGGGACTGACCTAATCTTATTTAACCCAATTCACCAACTGAGGATGGTGCCACAGAATTGTTTGCTTGGTCTGTCTGCAGGACAATATTTTCATTCCCATTAAAGAATATAATGATAATACATGCAATCTATATCGTGCACATATCCATTCTGCAAAGTGTTCAAGGCGCTTTGCATTATCATTACTCTGGCATAAGTTTGTCGCCACTAGAAACCCAGTAAGAAGTGAAATAGAATAGACAAGTTCAGGAATACAATATCTGGTTGGCATCTCTTAGATTCTAGTAATTATTGAATTGACGACTAGATTTTGGCCCATATGGCTGATTACATGAACATTTTTTCCATTCATGTTTCTCCTGGTCTTTCACAAATTTCACAGCTAAATTCAGATTCTCAGAACTCAGAAGATGACTCAGGACAGAAACAGCACCACCCTCAGCAAAGCCAGGTGATTACATTGTTTACTTATATTTTTATGGCTGTACCCATGGCACATAGCTAAGGGGGTGTTGGTCAAAATCAACTGCAACTCTGCAAACTCTAACACGCATTTTTATTCGCGCATGGTGTGCACATTATAAGACGTGCATGAAACAAGAATTTTTATTGGCACATTCTGATCAACTTCAGCTTGCAATCAATTGCAACTTTTGAACAACACCTCCTAAACCTTCCAATGCTGTATTCACATCAGTGTAATTTTAGGGCCATGTGGAGTGTTTTACTGACTCCCAATTGAATTGCCTATCATAATAATTTTTATGATGTTTATCGACCTGGAAGTTGCAATAATGTGTTAAAGTTGTTTATTTGAAGCAATTAATTATTTTTTATCACAATTGATGTCTCTCATTCAATAGACGTTGTAGGGTGAGGTATTTCGGACAACAATCTTAATAAATTCTCAATGCTACTCTGTGAAAACAATCCAGGACCCAGAGATTTGCCGCTCTGCATACAAGGAGTTAAACGTTTTTGGACAACTTGATTTTATTCACATACCCACAAATGAAGATCCAGAAATTTCTTGTTGAACAAATTTGAAATTGTTTAAAAGGTTAACTTCCATGAAAATGAAGTGCTTCCAAAAGTTGGTATCTCACATTTGATGCCAATACATGACTATGGGGGTGTTGTTCAAAAGTTGCAATTGATCGAAAGTTGCAGTTGATCGGAACGTGCCAATCAAAATCACTGTTTCATGCGCGTCTTGTTGAGTGCGCATACCGTGCGCGAAGGAAAATGCGCGATACAATTTGCAAATTTGCAGTTGATTTTTAACAACACCCCATATGTCTACTGTCAGGGTCCTTACTCTACCTGGAAGACCAGGGCCCTATTGCATAAAAAGTTGCGTTTAAACGCTACTCAGAAAATTTAAAGTCCTAAATACGCGCTCCTGATTGGTTGAAAATGGAGTTTTCTGACTTGCGTTTGAACGCAACTTTTTGTGCAATAGAGCCCTGGAACAGGAGTTCCCACTTTTCCAGGGTAAAAATCCCTCAAATCAGGGAAAAATCAGGGAAGTTGATCAAGCCGTATCATCAATCAGGATTTTTTGTTCATATTCAAGCCATGTCAAAATAGGTTGAAATGAGTGAATTAGGTTGACATATGTAAATATCCTTCGATTTTGACTAATTATTTGGGAAAACCAGTGAATTTTATTCTCCTCAAATAGGAAACACCCTGATTGATTCAAAGTTTGCAATGTTTGCAAAAAAAAATGGATGTTAGATGACAACCGTGAATATTTTATGTCCACAAAATTTGTGGTTTTATAGTATCTTCTATGAATATTCACTTTACATTAATGTATTTTACTTTACTGATGACAGTACTGTGATGAGCGTCTGGTGAATAACTTGCTTCTATTGCACACAGTCATCTGTTCTGCACCTACGAGTGGCATCCTTAGCAATGCAGCTTCTGAGATTCAGATTGGTGTGATTGACATTCTGATGACCTTCACCAAACCGCTGGGTGAGCTGAGGGAGCAGAGTGAATCAGGTATGGTGCTTCTTGAATGAAACAATGATGAACAATTTTGTCATTGTTGTGATGATGATGATAGTGATAGTGATAATGGTTGTGATGGTGGTATTGATGATAATGATAAAAATTAAGATTATGGTGGTGATGATGATTACGATGAGGATGATGATGATGATGATGTGATGGTGGTATTTATGATAATGATAAAAATTAAGATTATGGTGGTGATGATGATGATGAAGATGATGATGGTGGTAATGGTGATGATGGTAATGAAGATGATGATGATGATGATGATGATGATGATGATGATGATGATTATGATGATGATAATGATAATGATGATGATGATGGTGAAGATGTTAATGATGATGATGATGATGATGATGATAATGGAGATGATGATCATGATGATGATGATGATGATGATGATGAAATTCAGGCTGGTGTGATTGACATTCCGATGACCTTCACAAAACCTCTGGGTGAACTCAGGGAACAAAACGTAGCAGGAATGGTGCTTGTTGAATAAAGCGATGATGAGCAATTTTGTTGATGTTGTTATGATGATGATGATGATGATAGTGATAGTGATAATGGTTGTGATGGTGGTATTTATGATAATGATAAAAATTAAGATTATGGTGGTGGTGATGATGATGATGATGATGATGATGATGATTGTGGAGTAGCTGGGGTTGTAGCTACTGGAGCTTCTGGAGATGTTTCTACCATTGTCTCTGTTGTCATGGTAACATCTGGCGTGCTGAGTGTTTCAGGTTCGGGAACATGTTTGGGGGATGCTCCTGACGTGATCTGATCGAGATGACGTCGCCATACCAGATTTGGGGCAACCTTGACCTGGTAAGAAAGCAGTCCAGATCGTGAATTGATAGTGCCTGAGATCCAATTGTCACCACCTGCACGATAGTCTCGTACCCAGACTGAATCACCAACATCAAACTGGCGCACATGTGTGTTGTGACGTGTTGCGGCCATCTTTGTCTGCTTGTCGTTTACACGTTTGCGCCGATCGGGTTTCAGGAGGTCTAGTCGGGAACGTAGTGGTCTGTTGTTGAGCAGCATCGAGGGAGATTCACCTGTTGTGGCGTGAGGTGCGTTTCGGTACGCCATCAAGTACTGAGACACTTTGCGTTTGAGTGTCCCCTTTTCCCCTCTCATGGAGCTAACAGCTGATTTCAGGGACTGAACAAAGCGTTCTGCCAACCCATTAGATGACGGATGAAATGGGGCAGAGGTGATGTGCTTCATTCCATTACGCGTAACAAAGTCTTTGAATTCGGCTGAGGTGAATTGAGGTCCGTTATCAGAAACGAGTTGCTCTGGGACGCCATTTCTCGCGAAGATTGCGCGAAGAAGCTCAATTGTACGCTCGCTAGTTGTAGACTTCGTTACTGCGACTTCTGGCCATTTCGAGTAAGCATCAACGACCACCAGGAGCATATATCCATCAATTGGTCCTGCGTAATCGATATGCACTCGCTGCCACTTTTCTGCGGGCCACTCCCACGGGTGGAGTGGTGCTAGGGGTGGTGATTTCTGTGTTGCTCGGCAACCGGTGCAACTCTTCGCCATTGACTCGATGTCCTTGTCTATGTTTGGCCACCAAACATAGCTTCTAGCGAGAGCTTTCATCTTTACCACGCCCACATGTCCACTGTGAAGTTCGGTCAGGACATGTTTTCGAAGTTTTTCAGGGACTATGACGCGATGTCCCCACATTACGCAACCTTGACATAGCGAAAGTTCATTTCGACGGTGATAGTATGCCGATAAGTCGCGGGGTGAATCCGATTTCCACCCTTTTTGCACGTATTCATATACAAGTGACATCTGTGTATCGCGACATGTTTCCTTGGCAATCTGAGCACTTGTTGCTGGCGGGTTTGTCATTTCGTCCAAGTGCATGATACCAATGGTGTCCGGTGCATTTGGCTCAACACTCTCTTTCGGCGGTAATCGCGAAAGTCCATCGGCATTTCCGTGTTGCGTAGTATTCTGATACTTTATATCGTACGTAAGTCCAGCCAGGAATAACGCGTAACGCTGAAGTCTGGCTGCGGTCATGGCTGGAATTCCCTTCTTTGGGTTAAAGATCGACACAAGGGGCTGATGGTCCGTGATCATTGTGAATTTTCTACCATACAGATACATGTAGAAATGCTTCACACCCCATACAATTGCTAAGGCCTCCTTGTCTATTTGCTCGTAATTCTTCTCCGCACTGTTCAATGATCGAGACGCGAACGCGATTGGTCTTTCGTTTCCATCCGGCATGACATGCGATAGCAC
>BQKZ01000504.1:130185-146523 GCA_036244855.1 Temnopleurus reevesii | reverse complement strand
AGTGATGTTAAACGAGCTGATGTATTCACAAGTTGCTTTACATGCCTAAATATATCTATGTAGGATATTAGGAGTACATTTTTGCTCGTATTCTGTGTATTTTACGTCGAACAGGTCAATCCGCCATTGTTCCTACGGTGTGCTAAGTGCTTTAGAGCGGGGGAGCGTCGGCCTGAAATGGGCGGTGCGATCGATGGTATTGTCTGCGGTGTGTGAGTTCGCGTTCATTTTGTACGTGAAGCATGTTCTGTGAGGAAGTACGACCGCAGCAGGTTGTTTTATTTTTCGATAATGAAGCCATTTCTAGGTCAATTTAATTCAAACAAACTATGAACATGCTCTAATTTACTATTGAAAAACTGCATTATGGTAATAATTTTACTGCAGCTCTCAAACTAGTTAAATATCTGAAACGCCCTCCTCCCAAAACTGGTCTTTCGCTTTAAGCAATTTTGGGTCTGACGTGTATGTATAAAAAGTCGCGTAGCGTCGTAACGGTACTCCTGATTTTCGCGAAAAATGGTATCAAAAGTTGCGCGAGGCTTCAAAGTAAAAAGTCATGGAGCGGCGCAGTAAAAAAAAATTCGCGCGGCGGCGTTATCGCGAAAAATGTCGAGGAGGGGGGGTTGATTCAACCCCCGGCCTTTTTAGGGTTAAGAACCTGTATAGGCCCATATATACGATATTTGATACATAAATTAGGGAACATCATGTAAGATAATGCATTGATAAATTTAGAGATGAAGATATATGAATTAAAGACAAAAAACATGTTTTTATATTCTTGATTTTTTAATGTGATTGGACTCTTATGCTTCAAAATAGCATTCTTAAAAAAATGTATTAATCTAATTATTTGTTTAAGAATAGAATAAGGGAAAAACCCATTTTTACGGACATTGTCATTTCCATCTAGTTACAAACTACTCAGCAGAGAGCATTCCAATCAATAACCACTCTCACATGAACAATCACAAACGAGACAATATTAATTATTACATTCTAAAATTAAAAGTGGCATCTTGTCAATGGAAAGCCAATTTGAAATGCCAATAAAAATCAATATCAATTGCTCTTCCATTAACACTGATGTCACATAAATGATTCGATTTCCCACTTTAAAGCATAAGTAGTCTATTTGAGATCTTAAATGTATAAAGTTGGAATACCAGAACACTTCAAAAAAGATAGCTTGCTATTTTCAGTCACAATGACAGCTGAAATTGAATGAGTGCTAGAGTATGTTTGTCAAGAAATAGTTCGCACATTCAAGTGTTATCGAGCCATCGTCATTTAACACCAGTAAAACTAGATGCAAAAATAATTATAATAAGATAGATAAAGAAGAAAAATAAGCATTTATGAAACACCTGTTCTATCTTAATTATTTGCAAATTTCAAATTTCATAATGTGTCGAAACAAATGGTGTATGATTGTAGACATAAACATGATAAAGCGAACTATGAATAGGCGGGTTTACTAATAGATGCAAATTTTATGCATACCTCTAACACAAAGGCTGTTCTTGACACCCATAAAGCTTGTCCGAGGTTTGCCCGACATAGCAACAAGTAATGTATGCAAACTGGATTCTAATTATTGTAGTCTTATTGTTATCAACCAGTCTATGGAATACCACGTAACTACGTTAAACGCACATAAATTTGAATATATAAGTAAACCCGCCTATTGATATTAACTTCAGTTTGGCATGGCAAAGTTCAGAATCAAATCAAGCTGCCTTGGTGCGAAGCTTCAACAATTTCTGCCTACATTCTTTCTTTGACATGTTCTGTTTGCAGTCATAATTATTATGCGACACTTAGAAAAATGAATGAATTCAAAACTAAGCTGCTGATTTCAGGATAAAGAAAATGATCAGATTGCAACACATATAGGCATAAATTTTGATTTGTTTATGTGCTTAGTTTTAATGTATTCGTATTCTTCACATTATATATATATATATACATATATATGTATAATTTGTATTTATGTTTTATATTTTGTAATAAAGGGCCCCTTGATCGAGCAGTCTTTTTTAAACTGAAAGGATATCCCTGTTTAAATAAAAAGACGAATGAAACAAAATAAATACACGAAATAGGAGCTTCCATATAGTTGTGAGAATATTAAATGATATTTAGGGATAAAAACAATCTTAGAAAACGAGGTGTTGCATAGCGTTCCAGTCATGGAGAACAAAAAGGAAACCAATTTTTGAAAAGATGGACAAAGACGATTGGCATGATTGGGCGACATTGAAGGCGGTTGCCTATACACGCACACGTTGACATTAGTTAAGCGTCATTTCTGCGTATTTGTGCGTTCATGGAGCGCTGTGAACGCGATGCTGACGTTGGCTATAAACGAAAAACCGGGAATTAGCCTTAAAAAAGAGTGTAACCCATAATAATATTTGTACCACAGGAGCAGGAAATCAGATGAATAGAACTCCTAAAAAGACATGAAAACACTGACGACTAATATGAAAGTTATGAATGTTTAAATGCTTAGACAAATTGGCAAATGTTGAGGTCCTACATGCACAATTGACGATTTATTTATATTAATAACAATGTTAAAAAATGTCCTCACAACTTTAACCAGAAGATATATTGATTAAAAATGTTTACATACATATTTTTCACTTATATAAACACAAACTTTATATATTTTGTAGAAATGAGGAGATTTGTGCAATAGATATAAATAAAGTGACCGTTAGTAGTGGGTTAGTAATGTGTGCGGCCATGGCGTCATCGAATCGGCAACGTGTGCTTCTTTTTTAAAAATTACTTGTACTATTTCTTTCAAACTTTAATTGCTCTGCCCGCCAACATTTTCTGCTCCAAAATGCTATTTTGGGGTAGACTTTCTTTAATTAGGTCATGATTGCTCCGAATTATGATAACTGATGTCAATCAAACGTATATAACTGTTCCTGTTTCAACATAGATGTTTCTATTTCAACGGAGAAATATATCTCATATTGACTCCGTGAAGAAAAGAAATAACATTAACTTGCATCAAGTTTGTTTTTCTTTCACTAAAGGTACGGAGAGGAAGGGAAAGAAAATTGTATTTATCTATTCGATTTTTACAGAATTGTATGCAATCAAAATGCCATGCAAAGCTAGTAAATATTACTTCAGGTAATTGCACAAAGTGTGTCATGGTGAGCGTAAACCCACTTTCCTATACAGAAAAGTATTTTCCTTTTCAGGAAGTAGAGAATAGTGACATGATTATGACCAGCTTCGTGGTGTAGTGGTTCTGACTCTCACCTTTCATGCAGCGTTCCGCGGTTCGAGTCCCATTTATGGCGTTAATTTCCTTAAGCTCGAAATTCATCCACATTCTGCTGCACTCATCCCAGGTGAGGTAAATGGGTACCTGGTAGAAAAATATCCCTTGAAATGTATAAGCGCTTCAAAGCTGCTTTTGCTAAAGCCAGGGTAATGATACTGCATTAATTGTAGAGCACTCAGAGACTTCCAACAGAGGTAATTAGCGCTATATAAGAATTGTATATTATCATTATCATCATTTATATTATTATTATCTCAAAGAATGCACAGGCACTAGGTTTCCTTTATCAAAGAAAGACAACAATTAAAATAAATCGACCAAAAGACTGCAACACTAGGAGATCATTTCATGGTTGAAAATGCATTTCCTACAACTTTTTATTCAGAGAGAGAGAGGGGGAGAGAGAGGGAGAGGGAGAGAGAGAGAGAAGTACACAAAGTCTACAAATCTGAGGGGTATGTAGTTGCTTGAACCATCAAAATATGTATAACATTTTTAAAGTGTGTATCGATTTTTTTCACCACAGCGGGGTTGTATAGCCCACTCTCAGCGCAATTTCCCTGATGGTCATAATGCCACCATTTTCATAAATGAATTCGACGCTTTTGTGACGACTCCATTGAAAACGAGACACGACAGCAAGTAAGAATCTTTGAGAAAGGATAGATCATCGTCGTGCTAATGCGTAGTCTGAGACTATGTGTTCAAACGGTAGCTATTTATTCTCGAAACGTTTAGTTTAGCTAGAACGGTATATGTATACCGACATCCTCAACACTAATTGTTACAAATCTATGCGTATGAATCAACATAGATATTGTATTTTTAAAGTGTGTATTGATTTCTTTCACCACGGCATGGTTGTATAGCCCACTCTCAGCGCAATTTCCCTAATGATCATAATGCGACCGTTTTCATAAATGAATTCGAAGCTTTTATGACGACTCCATTAAAAACGAGACACGACAGAAAGAATCTCCCAGAAAGGATATGTCATCGTCGGGCTAATGCGGAGTATGACACTGACGGTGTGTTCAAACGCTAGCTAATTACTAGAACCGTTTACATGGTTTAGCTTAGCTAGAACGGAATATGTATATTTAAATCCTCAACACTAATTGCTACAAATCTAAGCGGTATGAATAGAAATATATATAATATTTGAAAATGTGTATTGATTTATTTCATCACGGCATGGCTGTATAGCCAACTCTCAGCAAAATTTCCCCAATGGTCATAATGCGATCGTTTTCATAAATGAATTCGAAGCTTTTATGACGACTCCATTGAAAACGAGACACGACAGTAAGAATCTCCGAGAAAGGATATATCATTGTCAGGCTAATGCGTAGTCTGAGACTATGTTCAAACGCTAGCTATTTATTTTAGAACCGCGTAGCTTTTTACGATGAAAATGCGTCTGAACGCTAACTAACCATATAGTAATAATGATAATAATAATACATGCAATTTATAGCGCATGTATCCACTCTACTGAGGAGTGCTCAAGGCGCTTTGCCTTTAATAACACTGGCGTTAGCTCGTCGCCACCGGCGCTCAAGCAATTGAAGGAATTAATATTCCTGCCATCTATACCCATTCACAACACCTGGGTTAAGTGCAGCACAATGTGGATGAATTTCTTGCTGAAGGAAATTTTCACCATGACCGCGACCCTCTGGTCGCACACGCACGCGCAAATGTGTGAGTAAACGGTCGATTCGTAACACGATGTTTTTATACGTCACCATATTTCTAACTAATCTTAATGACAATTGTTCTCATCCATCGATGCAATTCATCCCAAATGTATATTTTTTTTATTTAATATTCAATCCAAACGTTTTGATGATTGTATTATTGTATCGGTTTGTATTTACTTAGATGGAAATACAATTGAATTTAATTATTTTTAGATGGATACCTCGTTTCTGTTCAGAGTTTCTGAGGTATAAACTAGCCCACGTCTAAACACGGAGTGAGCGAGAGTTACACCTATCCTGACTTTCTAAATTCTACTACAATCTGGTTGTATTGTAAAGATGATCGAGTGCTACCAATACCTGTTAACCGGGTTATCGTAACCCCGTCAGATATCGTTAGCTACCTGAATGTAGAAGAAATTAGACAAATATAATTTAATTGAATTAAGATAATACTTCGTTTCGGTTCCGAGTTTCTGTATAAACTAACCCACGTCGGAACACGGAATGAGTGAGAGTTACGAAGATCTGTCCTGACTTTCTAAATTCTAATACAATCTGGGGCCGATTGCTCGAAATTGTTTTAGTTATCCTCTTCTTGGTAAGACGTATTGAATTATTGTGCCACCCTCGTAACATAGACATTAGCGTCGATACGACTATGTTAAGAGGGTGGGGCAAGAACTTAAGACGCATTAGCATGAATAGGATATAGCTAAGACTATTTCGTGCAATTGGCTCCTGGTTGTATTGTATGGATGAAATAGTGCTACCAATACCTGTTTACTGGACTTTTCTTAACTCCGTCAGATAAGGTTAGCTACATGGAATGAGAAAACTGCAATTCAATTGAATCAAAATAATACTTCGTTTCGGTTCCTAGTTTCTGTATAAACTAGCCTACGTCTGAACACGGAGTGAGCGAGAGTTACGGTGATCTATCCTGACTCTCTAAATTCTAATACTTTCTGGTTTTATTGTATAGATGATTGATTGCTACCAATACCTGTTAACCGGGTTATCTTAACCCCTTCGGATATGGTTAGCTACCAGCATTGTTATGATCCTGGAGACTGGATGAACTCACCATTTCCGACCCATTTCTTAGATACCCATGCAAACGATATGTTTCTAATATTTCTTCCCATCTTGATTCTGCGTGCACCTATGATTTTGGATACTGGGAGACTCGATTGTTTGATTTTTTCCTCCCCCTTCGGCGTCTAGCGTGCGCCTGCACTCTTAAAAAAAGAGCTGACAAACCAAAAAGTAAGTATTAAGTTATTTAACAAGTTTGGAGTCCCCTTACGGCTAACTTGCACCCCGTAATAGGTTAGCTAAATTACCCCCCCCCCACCATCTCGCGTGATAAATAATAATAATGATAATAGATGCAATTATATAGCGCACGTACTCACTCTGTGGAGTGGTCAAGGCGCTTTGCATTATTATTACCCTGACTTTAGCCCGGCGTATACCAGCGCGCTTGGCATCTCAAGGAATAAATATTCCTACCAGGTACCCATTCACCTCACCTGGGTTGAGTGCAGCACAATGTGGATGAATTTCTTGCTGAAGGAAATTAACGCCTTGGGTGAGACTCGAACCGCGGCCCTCTGGTTGAAAGGCGAAAACCAGATTCACTACACTAACGTTGCTTATCGTAAAAGGGAGATAATGAACAATAAGAGGGCGATAAAGACAGATAGAGAGGCTCTTAGTGTAAATACCAAATTATGGGAAGAGGATCATATGGGGGAATATTCAAGAGGAAAAGGGCGAGAGTTTAATAGAGAGAGAGAGAGAGAGAGAGAGAGAGAGAGAGAGAGAGAGTGTGTGTTTGTGTGTGTATTTCTGTGAAAGAGAGAGAGGGGAAGAAAAAGAAAGAGAGGGCGAGAGAGAGAGGGAGAGAAAATCTCAGAAACTGAACAAAAGAAAATGGGAAATGAAATATGAGTTTTAATTAAAACAACATAAAGCTCGCCCCTTGAAAGTAGCATATTTTGAAGAAATTTGAAGTATGCATCTCGCTAAAAGATATGATATTCGCGTTTTGGGGGCTGGGAAAGTTTTTTTTATGTAGATAGAATTAAAGAAAGAAAGAAGGAGAGAGCGAGAGAGAGAGAGATATTGGTGTGTGATTGGCGGGGTGAGAAATCAATTAAAAAAACAATACTTTTTTCATATCTACGGTAGATAGTTTTCATGTCTTGAAATTTTCCTGTTTCGACTCACGACGTAACATGCGGTTTAATCTATACTCGTAAAGCTTCGTATTCGGTAATTTTGCCCATCTTTTCTAAAGTGAGAACGCAGATACGTGACGTTGCAACAATGTTAATATTGAACGTGTTTTCTCGCTTTAATCTTTACAGAAACGTGAAATGTATGTAGGCGTGACAAATTGCACGATGCCGTTTACGCATTATTTGTTGACATTATCCCCGCTATAGCTGTCAACAAATGCTCGTCATGTTTGTCAATTCTATTACCTATCCCTACCTTGCCCTTGCCTTTTCCATTCCGCGAATACCCCTGTGGACGGGGAGAGTCCATTCTAAAATGACCCAAAACAACACCAACCAGCATATTTCTTTGTAAATACGTCACACAAAAGACCAGGCTGGGGTTTCACCAAATCGTTCTTAAAGTTACGCACAACTTTAAGAAAAAAATGGAGTACCGTAACGAGTGTAATACGCGTAAGATTATTTACCTTTCAGAACAAGAACTGATACCAGTCATGCGTAAAATCATTCTTAAAGTATTTCGTAACTTGCGGAAACACCGCCCAGCGCTGTCGTTCTTTTAAAACTATTCGTGGATCTACGAACGACTGGTGATCATTTGCTGTACTCGATGATAACTATGGGCGTTGAATCTCACATTCAGAACGGTTACCAGTCGTCCGTAGAGTCGTGCCTATCTTTACTAACAGCTTTATGAAACACAGCCCTGGATAGCTATGACGTTTGAGAGAAAACGGCTAAATTTGTTTAACATGAATCATCGGTAAATGGGTTGCAAGACAACTAATCATTCGTCTCCAAAGACTCGTTTCTTGTGAGTACGTTAAACTACCTATCGACCCTTCAAAGGTCTCATGTTGATTTCAATGTTTAGTGGTGTGATTATGACGTTTGAAACAAAGGGACGCCCCCTTTTGAATGACCCGAACGAAAATGTAAGTTGTACGTGCGAGTTAGCAAAGTTACCGAGGATATTTATCAATTTGTTTTCTGTTTTCAAATAAACGCAGTTTGTGCACATTTAACGGACGATCGAAATAGATCAATTAACCTCCTAAATACAATTTGATCATTTAATCTATTGAAAACATTGACATTGGTTATACTCTCTATTATTGATAAACTTTTTTATTTTTATAATTTAAAAAAATGTGTATAAATGTATAAAAGTGCACATTTTCTTCGAACAAAATAATTTATAGATGCCAATCAAGTAAAATGAATATCCCTAAATTCAAATAATTTCAATATATAGTATCCTATCTTATGATATCGAATAATTCATCGTTTTTTCTTTAAATTCAATGTTTAGAAACATGATTTTTAAAGCGGGTGGAAGAGCTTTTATAAGGCAAACTTCGAACCTTAGGAAATACTATATTTAAGTGTAAGAGGATGGAAAAGCTTTTAGAAGGAAAATATCGAATCTTTTGAAATATTTTGTTTTTATTTCAAGTTGCTTACTTTACGTGATATCGAACAAACGACTAGCTCCATCCGTATCTTATAATTTGAACCATAAAAGTCTCCTGTAAAATTGCAAAAAAAGACGTCACGCAGTTTAATAAAAAAAATGTTTATATTCAGATTCTTCAAACAAGTTTTAAATTCTATTTCTCTAACTTCAGCTTACCACTTCCCCTTTTAAAGATGCAACCGTTCCGGAATATTGATAAGGTCATACTTTAAATGTGAATAGTACAATAGTTGGAACAAAAAACATTCATTGAATTGTACTATTGAAAGCCTTTGATAATAATAATAATAATGATAATAATAATGATACTACTACTAATAATAATTATGATTATAATAATGATAATAATGATAACAATACTAATAATAATAATGATAATAATAATAACAATAATAGTAATGATAATACACAGCATTTATATAGTGCTTAGTACGAAGTGTTTCTAAGCGCTCTGTGCATTAATTCAAGTTGTTTAATTTACGTGATATCCAATAAACCAGCGGCTCTATTCGTATCTTATAGTTTGAACCATAAAAGAATCTCCGTCATAATGGCCAAAACCCGCGTCGCTTAAACGGAAATGTATACATTCAGTTTCTTTTTAAATTTNCAGATTCGCATATACTGGATTTATTTCTATATGTTCCAATGGCCAGACCTTGGTACCTCGTTCGTTTGATCAAAGTGCACTGGGCTCCCTAACTATATTGGACGAAGCGCGTCTGGACGAAACGGTCATTGGACGAGATGGTAATGGACCTACTGGCAATTTACCATAGCTATGATGTTTGAGAGAAAAACAAATAACATGAATCATCTGGTTGCAAGGTATAATTCTGGGTCCCCAAAGACTCATTTCTTCTGAGTACGTTAAACTGCTTATCGACCCTTCAAAGGTCTCATGTTGATGTCAATGTTTAGTGGTGTGATCATGACGTTTGAAACAAAGGGACGCCCCCCCCCCCCCCCCTCTATTGAATGTCCCGACCGAAAATTGATATTGTACGTGCGAGTAAGCTAAGTTAACGAGTGTATTTCTCTTCTTTCTCTCTCTCTCTCTCTCTCTCTCTCTCTCTATATATATATATATATATATCTCCCTCTCTCTCTCTCTCTTTCATATAAACGCATTTTTACGCATTTTAATGACGAAATAAATCAATTGGCCTGTCAAACTCGGTTTGCCTATAATCTATTCCACACGTTGGCATTGGTAATGCTAATTATTATTGCTAATTAAACTTTTTGATCATTGTAAAAAAAAAAATGTTTAAGTGCATAAAATGTCATGTTTTTCTTCAAATAAGATATCGATGTTAATCAAGTAAAATTAATATATCCAAATTCAAATCAAATCAATTTCAATTGATATTTAGTTATGATATATACAGTAGTAATATAAAACAATTCATCGTTTTTTTTTATTTCAATGTTTAGAGAAAAAGTTGAATAAAGAGAATAGAGGAACTTTTACAAGGCAAATTTCGAACCTTAGGAAATACTTTATTTAGGATGGAAAAGCTTTTACAAGGAAAATATCGAATCTTTTGATATAGTTTGTGTTTATTTCAAGTTGTTTACTTTACGTGATATCGAACACACGAGCGGCTCCATCCGTATCTTATAATTTGAACCATAAAAGTCTCCTGTAAAATTGCAAAAAGACGTCACGCAGTTTATTCGAAATGATAATGATAATAATAATAATAATGATAATGATAATAATAATATTTATAATAATAATGATAATAATAACAACAATGATAATAATAATAATAATGATAATGATAATAATAATATTTATAATAATAATAATGATAATAATAACAACAATGATAATAATAATAATAATAATAATAATAATAGTAATAATAATACACAGCATTTATATACTGCTTAATACGAAGTGTTTCTAAGCGCTCTGTGCATTAATCCAAATTGTTTAATTTACGTGATATCCAACAAACCAGCGGCTCCATCTTATAATTTGAACCATAAAAAATCTCCGTCATAATGACCAAAACCCGCGTCGCTTAAACGGAAATGTATACATTCAGTTTCTTTTTAAATTTGTTTTCTTCTCTCGCTTCAGCTTATCACATCCCCTTTTAAAGACTCAAACCGTTCCAGACTGAGGCGTCGTGGCGTGCGCCTGTAATCAAGCTGTTTGGGACAGTCATAAATGACCTGTGTTGGTCGCGGGTTCGATCCCGGCCGGTCGCCTCCTTCTCTCTTTCTTCTTCTCCTGGCGTAAATATTCAAATTTGAATGATGAATGATACACGCCGTAAAAACCAAATTTCTCTCTCTTTCTCTCTCTCTCTCTCTCTCTCTCTCTCTCTCTCTCTCTCTCTCTCTCAGAATATGAATAAAACGTTGACAAAAACTCATGCAATGACTTATACAATTGAAAGCCTTTAATTAATATCTGAACGATCGGAATCTCTGTGTTTTATTAAATTTCATGACCAACTCATGTATTTTTTTCTTTTTGTATCAGGAATATCCTTTCTCGAAAAAGCCATTCGCAATACTTAATCTATCTTTATTGAGCCCGACTCATTCAGGTGCCTCTTTGCATTTGTTGAAAGAATTAAGGTCTTTTAATCTGAATTTGTAATTAGTATACTTTTATCGATTTTATTTTTGTATGTATTTGATTGTAATAAAATCGTATTCTTTGTTTTACAAATATTAAGTGACATATATGAATATCGAATCGTAAATATTGCATTTGCAGTTTGCACTAATTATTTTGTACACCAACGTCATTGTGAAATACCACGATTTGATATTCTCGAATGGAAAATGCTAGACAACAAAAGAACTTCTCATTTTCTCCTTCATATTTTGAAGGATGGCCAGTTTATATGAGTTAATCGGCGTAATGGTCTTCATTGTTTATTCAGCTTTGTTAAATTTCATCAGAATTGAAATGCAGAATTAGACGCCCGGAAAACTAATTTCTAAGTAAAGTGTCAGACATAGTAAAACAACGCATGTTCTAAATAGTTTTTTTTTCAAGTACCTTAAGAGGGTAAAGAAAATGTTTCTATTTAAAAGTCTTAAACATATTTTCTTATAATGGCATAACAGTCTACTTGGAAAACTAATGAAGACGGAAATTTCCAAAAATGAGACAATCAGATTCAAGATTTTGTTGAGCTTTTGTTGAGGTATTGTCTTTAATAATTGGACTGATAATTAAAATTAGATAATTCAATTGGCAGATATCTTTCTTTCAGAAATGGTTGAAAATTTCTTTCATTTCGAAATCTGATTACATGTGCATTCAAGGTTTCATTTTAGTACATAAACCGGTTGTCTGGTGATAAGTTTTCATGCTTTGTTTTTTCTGTCGGGCTCTAGTTTTCAAAGCACAATGTGTGTCGTTTTGTAAGTTTCCTTTCATATTAATAGCTTTATTGAAATCAATTATCCAAACACATTTATTTTAGTTGTAAACCTGTGGAGGCGCCGAGGTGTAATGGTTCTGACTTTCGCCTTTCAACCAGAGGGTCGTAGGTTCGAATCCCACCCATGGCGTTAATTTCCTTCTGCAAGAAATTCATTCACATTGTGCTGCACTCAACCCAGGTGAGATGAATGGGTACCTGGTAGGAATTGAAAATTGGAAAAAGCCTATGCGCCTAATAGCTGCACTGCTAAAGTCAGGGTAATAATGCTGCAATTGTAGAGCGCTAAAGGAATTCTCACGAAGAGATGATAAGCGCTATATGAATGCAGTTCATTACTATACATTTAAGTACAATCCAGAGTTCTAGCATAAATATTTCAGCGTTTGAACACTGCAAATGACAGATAATATCGGAGTTGAAGAAATCACCCTGGTGTGGGTTGGGGATCGAATTATATCTAGAGCTCAAAGGCAGGGAGATGAAATCACACATACATATATCGCAACTGTTCATAATTATCAACTCCTAATATACCAGGGGATATTTCATCCGTAATTGCGTTCCATTCACATCTCCAACATGATAATACATAAAAGTGAGTTATCAAAGCAGGTTTAGGTGATGCTTCGGGGTACAATGAAATGATATGCTGCCATTAGTGATCGCTTTTGATGCGGGGTTTGATCGAGCGAGCCGGTTGACTATTCACGTGCTTAGGGGGCGGATCCAGGTTTGCCAGGCAAAGGAGGGGGCGTCAGGATTTTTGTTTGTTCCTCACATACAAGATTAGTTTAGAATAACAATGATAGTGAACGCATCTTGAATATACTGTTACTAATTATATTTGGACAATTTGACTTTGTAACATAATTTTCTGTCGTCTTTTAATATATTAAACATTGAAATTTGACATCATTATAACCTGTATTATTACTTAAATTATATGCCATTCATGAGCGATTTTGATGCGCAGTTTTATCGAGCGAGCCGGGTGGCTATTCACGTGCTTCGCTGGCGGATCCAGGGTTTTGCCAAATGAGAAGGGTGGGGATATGATTGAGTTTCCCTGCTGTTTCAGTTCCAAGTTTGCGTTAGAATTATAACAATAATAATGATAAATGCATCTTACTTACACTGTAGCGAATAATCTGTTGATATCTTTTTCTAAAACTTATAACACAATACACTCTTACTTCAATGGTAGGTTATCTTGAACATTGAAATTTGAAAACATTGTGTTCATATATAATCCCAAAGGACACGCAAAATGTTGACAAGTCCTGGTCCATTTAGTACAAATCAAATCAATCTTGAAAATTGTGCGAAACTTTTCTAAGCTGTATTGTTTTTCTCTCTCCTGTTAAGACAAATCATTATTTAAATCGTTTCATTTATGCGTGCGAATCATATTCCCGTGCTCTCTTTAGCAGTGCAGCATTGAAGGGCATTAGCTTTTCAAAGAAAAAAAAATTCTGCTAGGTATTCATTAACTTCACATGGTTTGAGTGTGTATAAATTTCCTGCTGAAGCAAATTAAGGCCAAGGATGCAAATTGTACTCGAACCACCAAACTCCGGCAAACAGTCAGACCCACTACCCCCACGACGTTTCGGCAAAGCGCGATGCGTCTATGAAGAATAAAATAGTCATTAAAAAATAGTATGGGCCTCATGTCGCCTATTCCTTTTTTCTTTTGGAGGGGGCGTCTAAGGTGAAAGAGTTTCATGTGGCCAATTTCTTTGTAGTTTTCTTTTTGGAGAGGGCGTCCAAGGAGAGGGGGAGGGGGTACTAACCCAGGGACCTACCCAGGCTTCGGCGCCGCGCTTCGCGACGCGCAATGTAACGAGATGTGACAAGTCGGAGCGAAGCGTGAAATGGCCGGAGAGGATTTAGTCGATTATTGTGTGGTGAAGCACGATAAAGAAATAATCGTTATATTCCGTATTTAAACTCCCGCTATTAAAGTGGCATTCCTCTAATTTATGGTCACGCTTTTCGACAGTGATCACAAGCGTGTTTAACGTGAATTTCAAGGTCTATCGACGTTTTCAAACTGACCATTTTTTTCTCGCAAGTATAGCAAATTGTCCTTTAGTGCTCAAGCCATAGCGACGAATTCATTCGTTCATTCGTGTATTTCTCTATTTGTTTGTTTTATTACTATATATTTATGTATTTATCTATTAAATTATTTTGTTATTTTGTTATCTTTATTTGTCATTTGAAATTTCCATTATTACGTGGTGAAGTGCGAGAAAGAAATAATCGCTATATTCCTTATCTAAACTACCTCCATTACTCCTCGTTTATATGCACTTGGTGGCCACCCTTGCTATGGTGACCACAAGTGTGCATAACGTAAATCTCAAGGTCTATTGACGTTTGCGATCTGACCATTTTTTTTCTCGCAAGTGCAGCAGATTTTCCTATAATGTATAACGCTTTTGATGAGTCTATTTATTTATTTATGTGCGTATCTATTTATTTATTCTATTATTCATTTATTTATTCATTTGTTAACTAATTCATTTATTCATTTGTTAATTAATTAATTCATTCATATCTATTTATTCATTTATTTATTTTACTATTTAGTTTTTTTTTAATTTATCCATATATTTATTGATTTATCAATTAGATATTTGGAATTTGCAAGATATAGGAAACAAAATATTCACATAACAGATACAATAACAAACATAGTAACAATTTGAGTTAAAGGCAAATAGGAAGAAATTCCCCGAGTTGGTGAACTAAATAAGTTTATTACTATTTTACTAAGTAAGTATCACGACCCACATGTCTCTCTCCCGCAAACTCATTCAACTTCACATAGTTTAAGAACATTAAAAAGTCATAATCAACGAGTATTTACGGACATGACAGATGTATGTGTCAAATTCATACAATTGATGATATACATGTACATGTTCATACATAAATTAAATAAATATCAAACATTTGTAACAAGAACATAAGATTCGTCGGTCATTGGAACACCTTGTTTCATCTTTAATTTTTGTCTTCTAATTTTCTTCGTGGACTCAATCATCTTTGTCACATATTGCAATCGGTATTGATCTATTTAGGTGGCTGAAATTATATGGAAAGTTTTATCGCGGTTGAATTTTAAATGTCTCTATTGTATTTTGCATGCTGCCGGCAATTTATCTTCTTGGCAGTACCTTTTTAAAATTAAATAACGAAGTAAACAGACACATAAATACAAATGCGTATTTAACTTCATTTCTTGTTCCAATCCTACAATAACATTTGATATTATGAATGGAGATCTGATTATACAAATCAATAATCGCTACCCCTTAAAGAACTGTCAAAGGTTTTAGATAACAGCTTGGAGAGACACAAAAAGTATTTTACTTTTAGAACTGAGCACATACATTTATTTGAATAAATTAGATATATGATGACATACGGTACTGTAGAAGATTTATCTACTTTAATATGTTTATCTGTCTGACTTAATGATAATAGATGAATGATAATGAAAACATACAATTATCAAGAAACAGTAAGTATTTTGAATAGTAATTGTGATTGCCACAGCCATGATTAAATCCAAGTGCCATTGCAAATCTTATATAAACTTTTCAATGAAAAAAAAGATTAAAATATGACGTGAATATGGACGGGGTTAAAAGAAACCATGGAGGATGTTGTGGCCTAATTTCATTTTGATTTTGCTCTTATTTTGTTTTATTTCATTTCTATCATTATCATTTTGTTTTCATTTTCTCAGTCTTTTGTATAACGTTAATTCTTCGTTGGTTTGTGTCTATAAAAATGTGATCACAGTTTACTGCACTTTGAAATGTGCAAGGCGTTTCTTTTTCTGTTAATCGTTCGTTGCCCTTGGAATACAGAAATTGCTCAAAAGTAATGGCAGCAAGATCAGATTGAAGTTAACATTCAATCAAAATGTGGTTTTGTGTTTTCAAAATAAAAGAAAAAAGAATATGCGCAAGAAAAATTTACGCTCTCAAAATTGAATTACCCTTCAAAGCATACCGTATGGATGATGCTTATAAAATACATTTCGAATAGAAAGTAGATGATACCATTAGTAGGTCCATGATGTGACACACATGTTCAGTGAAAAGACTGGAAACCTACTCCTTTGTGCCCATCAAACTATTGTGAAGACATGAATAAACTT
>BQKZ01000504.1:87440-122017 GCA_036244855.1 Temnopleurus reevesii | reverse complement strand
AAGAGGGAGAGACAATAGAGAGCAAAAACAAATCACAGAAGACAGAGAACATGGAGACATGAGGAGAGCCGAAGAATAGAGAGAAAGAGAGAGATAGCGGAGAGATGTGAGAAATTCACAGAAGACGGAGAAGATGGAGACAAGAGAATAGCCACAGAAGAGAGAGAGAAAGAGAGAGAGAGAGAGAGAGAGAGAGAGAGAGAGAGAGAGTGGAGCAAAAAGTGAACCAACTAAGCTTTCTCTGCGCAGCTACGTCATTTCTTTCTTCTTCCAGAAAGTAAATGTATCGCAGCGAACGAGCATAAAAACCGCCAGGCCTCCCTTTCAGAGCCGTCAGTTTAGTTAATCCGCATCAAGCTTCGTTACGTCCACAGAGAGCTGCTCATTTTAAAAGGGATAAGAAAATCTACCCATCCTTCAAAGGCATCTAATTGTTGCAAACCAGTTACTCTTTCAACAGTTCTTTCGCAAAGATCGGTCAAAAGCATTGCTAGTTCGTCACAACTCAATACACCTCAGGTTAAAATTATTTCTCGGTAAAAAGGATTTCCCATAAACTTAAAGGATTCGTCCCTGCATTCCAGCAAAAAGGTAGGCATTCTTGGAATATTGTTTCTTTTTTTTGTTTGCTCTCAATAGCAATACAACTGGGTGTAACGTATTTTGCTTTAGGGTATTAAGATTTCTGGTTGATTCTATGAAATAATATAATGATCTTTTTCATTGTTATCATTATTGTTACTTTTATGATATTTTCATTGTTTGTTTCTGATGTTGTCACCATTCCATTTTCTTATCGTGATTATCATCAGCATTGTCATCGTTTTTAGTGAATGCTGTTTGTTGTTGGTGTTGTTGATGCTAATGATTCAAGTCATTACACACGATATCACCGTTGTATGAATACACCAAGAATTTTACCGTTAATCTTTGATATGGTAATGCTACCTTTTGGGGATGATACGTGACATATATGATTCATTCGCCTGATGATTCTTCTTTTTCTTCTTCTTTTGTTTTCTTCTTATATATATATATATATGAGGAACTGGCCTAGCTGGTTCATTAAATCTAGTACATTTATCATTATTCCACCCTGGGAGGTATATATCAAATCAATGCACTATATATGCATACTTTCGCGCATATCTTTTTTCTTCAGTTGAAAGTTTATTCATAAGTTCATAATTCTCAAAGTTGTCTTATATCATTTTACTATACGGACACATACATGTATGTAACCATGCTGCGCGAAAACTAAACTTAAACAAAAAAATCATTTTATGTGGATACCAAACATGGGGCCTGTATCACAGAATATGTGATCAAACTCACGATAAATAGTAATCGTAAGTCCATGGCAGACTTTGTACCAAAAAGTTGGATGAATTTTTAATTAATCGTACCTCTTTGATGCTACAGGCCCATGGTTTATTGTGCTCTCACACGACGTTTCTCTAATGCGTTGCTATGCAATGAACATTTTCTAACCCTAGGGGATTTCTGAGCTTATGTATTTCGTATTGATAACGGCTAAATATATTGATAGCGTATTATGAATAGATTATTCATAACGTATCAGTGGCATTTTTTTCAACGAATGCTTAGCAGTGTGTCACCGGTGTTCAAAGCACATATCATTATCACGCATCGGCTAAACACCGTATGCGCGACGTATGGGCGGACGCGTCGGTGTGCGTCGCCGTATGCCGAGTCCGTCGAATACGTAAAGGGTACGTTTTGTATACGATATGAGAACGCTGTAGTAAGCACGCATACCTCGCAAAACGACGAGAACCACACGTCTGCATACGTAAAGATTTATTCAGCTCGCACTAAAATTTGTTCGATGAAACAATTCATTCGATGTGTTTTCGAGCGCAAAACAACATTTTGAACTAGTTCGACAAAATATATTTCATGTACTTGACTTAAACGGAATGTGCTTTCGGCTTAGCGATTCATCAAACTTACAGTTTTAATAGTAAAATTTAATAGTAAATTTAGGAGACGGGACACTCTGCAACAATTTTCTAACTTTTGCAGAAAGATTTTCTCAGCGCCTAGCGAAGTAGTTAAATACTTTGAAATGGTCACTTCGCAGGAGGAGTCATAGATTACCTTTACCAATCAATCAATTTCATGAATACTTAATTTCATTAACGTCGAATGAAGCTGATCCAAGTTGTTTCAATTATTTTAATAACGTTTTCATGTAGTACGTGCTTATTAGATCAATGTAATCTACTTTAGATGCAGCACAGCGATTACAAGGTACGATTGAATCAGACAAAATGATAAACCGCATTCAGACCTTCAAAATGGCTTCATGAAGACACAAGAATATATACTCCCTATTCACTAACTGAACGTGTGCGACACATGTTCAATATTTCATCTCATAATCAGAGGGAATGGAATTTCTTTTAGTGTGGATGTAGTTATTATGAATGTTTGCAGTGCACATATTGAGAAAAAAAGGTGCAAAAAAGGGGCAAACGTTCTCGAAAAGGTACAATCTGCGCAACGGCAAAACGCGAAAAGATCCAATATTGTACCATGCACGCTCAGCGAAAAAAAAATGTACAAAAAGTTTGCAAAGTACCAAGAACGTGCACTATTTGTAACAGACTTATGCAGACACCATGCTTTATTCATGGGAGCATGGCGCAATCGGATAAACAAAGTAATAAGTAATATATAAAGGGATGTCATAAATAATCCCACATTCTCAAAGGCGCGTGTTGGAATCCGTTGCGGATCCCGCAGAATGCAAAATCATACCGTTTGTGCTTCGATTTTTCAACGATAAGGTGCAATTTTTCATTTAAAAAAAGGTGCAATGCTGCATCCAAAAAGGTGCTTCAATTATTGAATTTGTTTACACCTATAAAAGTGCAATGATGAACCTTTATTCTTCAGAGCAACAATGATCAGAAAACACAGAAAAAAATCGAAAAACTTAAAAAAATCCTCATTCATGCCCTTGGAATACTAGCTTGTCTACTATTCAGCAAATACATGTGCTAAAAACTGTTCCGCATTTTTTCCCAAACTGAAAGTTACTTTTGTGTGCTAGAGCCGTACTTTTTCATTTTTCTTCCCGTCTTACTCATTTTGACAGAGCATAGGTCTATTCGACATTTTATTGCTAATTTTTCTCATTTATAAATGACCGCCGTCCTTGGTGAGGCGCTAAATGCTGGTAAGATGACCAATCATTCAGAACAGAAACCGAAACTGCTTCAACTTTTTGTTAATTTGGTGAAAAACACCGTCCATTTTTTATTTTATTTTGTTTTTTTTTTACAAATGTTACTTCATTCACAACACGTAAGATATTAATTTCCATTATCAAAAGGGGTCGTTAAAAATGGGTTTCTTATGACTATGGTCTGCCATGTCCATAAGATTATAGCCATTGCGTCTCGTCGTGGACTTCCGTACGGCGCGCGCACGAGCGGACGGCGATTATCTGCACATTGACAACAGTATTATAAGAGAACTTCCTTGCTTACACACATCGGCAAGTTGCCAATTTATCTAGAAATGTCATTGTCTACACCATTGAAAGTATTCTTTCAAAATTGATAATTTCACAGACTGATTTTCCTCAAACATTCTTTGTTTGGTTTGTTTAATTCTGTCTGTACTTCAAGAGGCTGTTAGCAAGGAAACTCTGTTATCATGTAATTTCATTCCGCAGTCCCGCTGCATTGGCCGGCGCGTCAACAATACCGGAAGTCCACCGTATGACGCAGCTATTTATGAGATTCAACAGAAGAGTTAAGATTAAATGCAAATTAACTTTGTTTAGCCCCATGAAGTTCATTTTTAATCTTCGAAGACCTTCAGGGTTTCCTTTGTTTTCGTCGATCGCCAAGTCTTTGCAATCAACGATGTAATTTTCATGTTTTTCCTGCTATCACTATCTCTAATTTTAAAGCATTGTCGTTAGCTTTCAATAAGCAATCAAATTATGGCAATCACCGCTTCAGGTCACTTAAAACCACTTGAATGAAACAAAATTGCTGATCTAGCCCGCTCCGGGGTTAAATGGAGTGCACGGCCAGTGCTGAAGAGTGGGCTAGATCGACCGCTTAGTTCTAATGAACATACAGATTGACAAATAATGGCGTATTGTAGGAGTAATTATTTTCGAACAATGCAGTTTAATTAATGACTTCATATATTAATTACGTTTTTGGAAGATTAGGAGGAGAGCTCTTGCACAAAACACTTTTAGGGGTAAATAATTATAATGATGCAAAATAAAGACTTTTATGAATGGTCCTTTCTGTCCAAATTACATTGTCTCGTTTTGATAACATTTTGGAATCGAGTAGGGAAAAAAAAGACGAAAAGCGGAAGTGAGTGTAACGTAGTCAATGATACGAAGCCGCATATTTTGTCTACTTCACTGTAGAAGAGTTGGAAGATATTCCTTTAAATAACAAATACAAAATGCAATTATACCCATCGCGGAGGCGCCGCGCCGTGTTATAGTGGTTCTGACTCTCGCCTTTCAACCAGAGGATCGTAGGTTCGAATCCCACCTATGGCGTTAATTCCTTGAGCAAGAAATTCATCCACATTGTGCTGCACTCAACCCAGGTGAGGCGAATAGGCACCTGGCAGGAATGTTTATTCTTTGAAATGCCATGTACAATGTGTACGCCGGGCTAAAGCCATGGTAATGATAATGCAATATAATTAAGCACTCAGCAGAGTGGATACGGGCGCTATATAAATAGCATCTATCAGTATTATCATTATAATCAATATCAAGCGGTACAATCAGACAAAGCCAATATCACGCAGTTCGTATTTAGAACATTATATTTGTGGTCTACTTGTTGAGTACTTTGGTCACCACAAACTTTAAACTTACGATTTCAACACTTTATCCGCGAACCAATTTGGACAGACCGGCTGAAAATCTTCAGGGGATACTAATCGCCACCCCCCCCCCCCCAAGAAAAAAAACGTCCTAAAATTGAGGAAATAAGCCACCTGAAGTCAAGATGCCATATATATATATATATATGTATGCCGGAAGTCCAAAGTTGAGAATCAAAATAATTAGAGCGCCACATACGTTCAGATTGGGAGAGCTCTATGCGATGGCGTCACTCAATCAAATTTATTCCTGACGTTAATCGGCACTTCAAATGCGATTAGGACTATCAAGGGCGTGTACGCAGTCTTTGATTCCATCTGGAACTAAATTTAAACAAATTCCTTCTGGTGATTGTGGCAATGATAGCAAGCCACAAACTACGTTTCCACATCGCTAGCTTAGACAAATCGAGCGACTATACTACTTCAAGATTTGGTCTGCGTCAGAACCTTGCTTTGATTAAAAGCAGAAAACCAGACGAACAGATCGAGAAAAAAAAGTTTGAAGTATATCCGAAAAGTTAACTAGAACGCAGACAATATGTCCGTACACCGTGTATTCAACTGTGCGGACACAACAATGACAAGCCGGTGCCGAATTCAATAGTATTACTATGGAGCTTTGAAATTGCGTTCGACTTTACTTTTCAACAATACTTTATATCGTGTTGATTGCACATTTACGCATTACGAGCGTTCTAAAAACTGCGATGACGAATGTATCTTTTATAATACTCCATCTTTTTTTTTTGGGGGGGGGGTGGTCCAACGTAATTCTAAATTTCCAGATTGATTCGCATAGTCATTCTCACACTTCAGCGAGTTAACTGACAGAGCATTCGAGTGTAAAGCACCTGTCAATCATCTCTTTGTCGCGTGGGCTCTGCTCAACCCCAATTCGGAGATTGCATGGGTTTGTACAGTTACTTTCCTCTAAAGCCGGAAGCAACACGTTTCATCCCGACTCTTTGTTAATTCACAGTTAACTGCCTCAGAACAACGAGTCGGGGTGAATCGTGTTGCTTCCGTGATCCTATGTGTCCAGGGCTTAAGATAGGTTTAGTAGAGACCTTAAATATATTTTCAAACATCAAAATGCCGTAGCCAATACAACTACTGTATAGGCGAAATCGCACAATCCCACAAAATTAATTTATAACCATTTAACATTGCTTTTTAGCGGACCCCTCCACTTCATCAGTATTCCTATTATTAAAAAAAGGAAGAAAGCACTCCATAAAAATGTATTTTTTACTTTGTATGTTAACTGCTTTGTACAATAAATGTCAATGTTATGTTCATTATACTTTTGTTATACAGAGTTTTATTCAACTTTCTTTTGTAAATGTTCATTATACTTTGTATTATTTCTGATGAAGTGAAAATAAATGAATTGAATTGAATTGAATTGAACATTATAATGATCCTTACAAAAGATCTCTTGAAGCAAGCAACAACGACTCTTTTGTGCATATATCTTTCGATAAAACCAAGGGAACACATTGCTGCAAAAGATAATCCTTCACTCATGACTTTCGTATTCGTCGCAAACTTCGCGAACCGACATACAACCAAGGGGGCGGTTACATGAAATCATCAATTACATCAAAACACTTGTTATTGTATCAAGAAGCATTTGTGGTATGTTATTATACTTGACATTGTATGTCAGGGTTTCTTTATGTTCAAACATACATCTCCCATTCGCTGACATGTTGTCAATTTGAATTTAGGGGTGCATGACCGCTAAACTAATTGTAAATTCAATGGCTAAGGCATCTTAAAATTGTCCTGATGCCCTCAACGGACCAACACTCTGAAAATTGCCGGACCTGAGCTTTCTTTTCTTATTATCATATTGTGTTCATATACTTTTCATCAAATAAAAAAAATCAAATCACAACAATGAATAAAAATTTAGAATACAACTGGAACAATTTTTTTTAGTTGATCCTTGGTGTTTCACTCTCTTCCAAATCTTAATCTTATTTTCAATAATGAATTGTGTGAACTGTATCAAAAACAATAACAAACAAATAATGATTTTTAAACGATTTTTTTCAGAAATAGTATTTGAGGGCATCCAAACAATTTTTGTTGCCTAACGCCTTGGTCACATAGGTCCCCGGAAGCAACACGATTCATCACGACTCTGTGTTCGGAGGCACTTAACTGTGAATTAACAAAGAGTCGGGGTGAATCGTGCTGCTTCCGGGCTTCTATGTGACTGGGGCCTTAGCCTAAAGCCCACGTCATAGCAACCCAGAAGCAGCATGATTTGATATGATTATTTGTCCAGTTGAGTCCTGTTTAGCCTCATTAACAGTCCCTGAACAAAATGGGACACACAACTCAGATCACAAAGGACTCAACTGGAATAAGAGTCGTGTTGAATCGTGTTGCTTCCGAGTTCCTATGTGACTGGGTCTAAAACAACAACACCCAAAACAGTGACTTCATATCTTCAGTAGATAAACATTCTCCAATCTTTCATTATGGAAGGTTTGGAAATGATATGCATGCATTTTTCATCCCACTCTTAGATTACCTCTGCATCTCCATAAACACTCCCATTCATCCTGATGATGCGTTCTTGATCTTGTTTTGCTCGTTAAAGTGGAATTTTTCTCAGGATTCATAAAGTCACTCAATTAATTTTGAAGGTTGGTCCGCTTTATTTTCGCCTTTCTTCTGCTTTTTACATGACCTAGAAATTGCTTACTCGGATTACGTTAATCTTTAGATGAATTCCATAAAGGTTTGATTAAAGAGTTAAGAACCTTTGGCTTATTTTTCTCATTGTTGAAATACAGTGACGGTCGATCAATCAATTTGATCTCGGATCAGAAATTTTTGCTGTCTCGTAAATCGCGAGATTATGCAACTCGTGATTACTGTTCCGCCCTTCGATTTTGAGCTACTCACGTTTTCCTTTTTTCCGTATGTGGGCGAACGCCGTCGTTTTGTTTCAATGAAGCCTGTCCTTTAGATCTACAGAAGACATAAATTATTTTATTCAAGAGGCTTAGTGTCGAAATATGAAAAATTCCCTGTGTAATTAATTAAATCTTACACTTGAAACCTTCTCTGTGAAAATTAAATAGTTTTGTATTTGGGGATGACATCTGAATCCGCTCCTCTCTGAGTTTACTTATCAGGATAAACAACAATTTAAAAACATTATGTTCTATTAACGCGTTTTGTTCTTGAAATTCTACCCATTTTAAGGATGCTTTTGTATGACACAGGTTCACAAACAATTGTATATTTCATGTCACAGCTAATTTTGTTCAGCTTTCGCTCGCCAATTTCTTCATATTATGTTTCACTCTTATCCTCCACATTTCTAGTATATAAATCTCTCATGGATAATATTTTCATTCCTTTTGACGAATTCAATTAGTGAGTTTATTCAAACGGATAGTAGAACGAGTAATCTGACCCCAACTCCTTATTTCGTGGACGAAAACAAAAAACGCATTTTGTTCGCTTATCTAATTTTATTCCTTCATGCAATGGGGAGTACATGCTCTTTGGAAACCATGGCAATCTATCAGAGCGACAGCCACTTCCCATATCAAACAACTCCAGTTTCTATTTAATTTTCTTTCTTTTTTTAAATCCTTCTCCATTCTACCTTCCGTCTCTGTACAGATATAAACACTATTTTGTTTCTTCTCATTTTCCTTTTATTTGCTCAAAGCCTGACCGAGATCATGGAGATACGCACGCAAAGTCTCTCCGTGAAAATAAGTTCTCTGTTGCAACTTCAAGTCCCTAAACCCACATTCCAAGCAAATTAATGTTGTAGCTTCGAAGCCATGAATATTTAACTCCAAGCTAAATTAGTTTTCTGTCCACCGGGGAGCGGTTCGCGAGCTGATGCACACAAAATGCGTTACATAGATTACCCGCATGCACCGTTGTGTATATCTCGATCTCCCCGTCTTTCTTATAAACCTTTCAGCTTTCATATCAATCACGTATTGTCAACTACAATACAGGTTGACAAACTAAGAACGTATTAAAGAGGGATAAAGTACTCTGAAATAAGCACGAGTTGCTACAGCGAAATAATCAGACTAAAACGATTTCACAGTGCATTTTCTAGGAGACGGGAAACGCCTTGGGAAAATTTTGCACTTTCTTTTGCTGTTCTCGATATACTTTTCTCGATTTTCTTCCTCTAATGAAAGTGGACAATTTGGAATAAAGGATCATGGCAAGAATTTAGATCATGTTTTGTGAAATAACATTCCCTAATTAAAGTGCATTATTGCCGATCATATAGGGGCACTAACCCTGTTTGAATCAAACATTGCACAACTGCCGCGTCAATTGAGGAAATCAAATTGAGGATTTCAAATTTGAAAATGTGTTTCTATATATTTTTTTTTTTTTTTACAAATTACAAAAATTGAAATGTTGCAAGATTACTAGAGATTTTATACTAACTTCATCTTTATTGTAATATAAATTCGGCTGAAGGTCGTCCATTTCGTATAAAATGTTCGTTTCGTTTTTAAATCAAACTCCCAACGAAATTAAGTGCTTTGAACACATTAAAAGACTATGCTCTTGATGTGATACATTTTGAAGCTATTTTATGTCCCATGATTTATTTAACTCATGCAGTATCACAATGGCCATTAAAAGGTTGATTTTCGCATTTTTCCACCATGTTGCAAACTTGTTATTCAAATAGCTTATTAGATATTCATCTATCCTCTTTCGCGTCGGAGTGGTGTTAATATGAAATAAATAAACACCATTTTCTGAAAATCTGAATTTTGTGGCGTCACCGCTTGTATCTCAATCTTCATCTTCCGAGCCAGTAACTTTATCCCGGATTTTACAACTGATTTGAATTCTGAAGTAACTTCAGAAAAGACAATGTATAAACAAACGTCTTGCGATGGTGCGCATAATTTTATCCGTCAGCATTGAATTGTCGTCATCATGTTTATGCTCTTGTTGGTGTTTAAGCCTGCTTCACACCTTTGCGTTTTTAGCTTGCGTCGGCCAAGCGATTTGTAAATTAAAAACGCTCCCTTGACGGACAGCATACGCAGATAAGACGGTGGACTGACGTTTGGCTTGCGCTCAACGAGCGTACGACGAACGTCAGTTCACTGCATGAACTGCGTCTTTGTGCGTCAATGGAACGTTTTTAACTTCCAAAAACGCTGGGCCGACGCAGGCTAAAAACGCAAATGTGTGACGCAGGCTTTAGCTGCCGCTCGGTTGAGTCAAGGTAAGGATTGAATACGAAACCTTGACGATGTTGAATTGTTTTGCGGTTTATAAACTGTCAACTTTATGAAGAATTGAACATGCATTGATGATTAAGAACGACATTTCTAGTTTATCCTTGTATAAATACATTCTCTTTGAAGGACGAGGCTGTCTTGTTACGTCCANATTCTAGTTTATCCTTGTATAAATACATTCTCTTTGAAGGACGAGGCTGTCTTGTTACGTCCAAGTTGACTCATTTTCCAGGCGAACATATAAGGTATTGCCGCAATGCTAGAAAAGGGTTTTTATATGATTCTATAATTGTCCGCAAAGAGTTCTATATTAGCAGATTGGAGTTATTGTACATGGGCGGTAATGGAATTACATTTCGTTTTTAGCAATAGTTTAGTCTGTTATAGCTCAGTGACAGATTTTCAGAGACCTATCAAATTCTACATGGGCAGGAAACATTTACATTGTCCACATTGAAGGAACCAAGCTATAAACGTCGGTAAAGGAATTACACCAGAAAAAAATTGATGATTATCTAGCAAAATTCTGCAGACAATTTTTCAAACCTACACCTATAGCAAAATTAGAGGCAATTAATAGCAAGCAATTTCAAATCATTACTTGCAGGACACAGTACAGGGCTGGATCATTCCTTCCCCAAACTGTGAAAGACTGGAATGCGCTCCCGTAAAAGGCAGTAACAGCAATATACATTGATACATTTGTGTCAATGGTCAGTGTGTAGATATGTTCAACGAAACATTTTTTTTAATTTTATATGATAAAATGATCAATACAATTTTGTGATAGGTAGGCTATAAACGGATCACTTAACCTTGATTCAAAGTTATTATTACGATTGTAAATCCGTATACATTTTTATATATTGCAGGTAATATGGTCTATCTGTACTTGAGTTACCTTGATATTTGGCAATAAGTACTTAATACTTTAATGGTACCTATGTACAAACGGATACGCAAACGGGTTGAAGTAATGATATAATGATTACAACTACTTAATGAATTATGATAAAATGATTGGATAGAAATTAGTCTGGTCGAGATCTACACCTAAAATGCCGTAATAATCAACTTTGATTGTGGGCGTAAAAGGAAAGACAAGACAAGACAAAAAGAATATATATATATATATATATATCCAGATTTGTCCCATGGCCTGATTTGCAAGAAAGCCCCGTCAACACACAAAGTACAAATACAGAATAAACCATGATATATAACACAGAAAACGTAATAAATTGTATAAAAACACATAAATTGGACACGTGTGACACGGGTCATCAGTTGCCAGCTCCAAAGTACATGTTATGGGGAAAAAATGGAAACACACTTGGTATGAAATCCTGCCCCTCATGGTCACGATATAAAATCGATACCTAATTTTACGCGTATTTTGATTTCAATGTTGCCTCAAATACACCTCTCTCATTGCGTCTGCCCTCACTTGAAACCGACATTATTGACAGGCATCCGCTTGCTCCCTCCTTTCATATATTTATTACTTCAAGCTTCTTCTTATTCACAACGTGCATTATCAGAATAATTACAGAGCGACACACGAGTTGAATTAAACCGATGTTGTTTTCCTTATTATATTCTAACACGATATAATCTTAAAACAAATCTACTCCAACACCAATTCAGTGCTCCTTTGCTACGATATTCAAATCGGAACCGGCTTGTGATTGTTGTGTCCACACAGTTCAATACACGGCTTACGGATTTATTGTCCCACCACCCACCTTATTTTACGGAAATAGTTATTATGTCGTGTTTGCATGTTTTGTTTATTTGAAAATATATTGCACTTTATGCCAAATTACTTACAATCTCATTCATCGATTTTTCGTGTTTTTTTTTAAAACGAAATATCGATTCGGTGGCAAAGTCCCGCACTATGGTTTTTGCATGTTCCCGTGAGTGGCGCTGGGTCGGTTGCGTTGCATGATGGTAGGTTGAAGAATGCTAATATTCTTTAATATACTTTTAAAGAAAAACCACGAAGAAAATCACGAATACAACATATTTTACAAGTACGAAAAGGTGATTAAGTGGATAATATGTTGAAAGAATCGTTTTATATCAAATTCGATCATGTAAAATAAAAAACCTGATTTGAGGGCTTGTTTTTTGCATTTCGGTTTCGGGATCTTTCGAGTTATTTCGAGGTATTTCGTGTCATGTCGGTAATGACGTCAAGGAAGGGACATTTGCAGAAGGAATCATCCAGCATAATTTTAGAGGGTAAACTATCTTCCTGTACATGCTTTGAATGATTGTATTTATTTACTTGTATGTCCTGTAAAGCAATACATAATACTATGACGGCAAAACGCTCATGTAAGTAAGGTGCAAGTGCATTGTTGTCGTAAATCAAATGGTACGCTCGNTATATATCCCCAAAATTCACATTTCTTTAATCTTTACCAAAACTATACATGGGCTTTAAACTTGCGATATGCTGGTTTAGTTAACACCGTGATCATAATTTCGGGGGGGGGGGGTGAATTGTATAACGTTTTGATAAACGGATAGATAAGCAGCGGAGGGTCTGTTTTTACCAAGATATTCAAATTTATATGCGTTTCTAGCCAACGACAAGGTTGAAAACAAATAGACTACACTTGGAAATCAGTTTGCATATATTACTTGTTGCTATGTCGGGCAAGCCTTGGCAAGGTTTAGGGTTGTCAAGAACAACCCTGGTGTTAAAGGTATGCATAAAATTTGCATATGCATGTACTAGTAAACCTGCCTAAGGTGATACACTTCCATAATTTTATGTGTGCACGTATTAACTGAAAACGAGGGGTCCCATATCTTTTATACCTGTCTCTTATACACATCTAGATGTGTATAAGAGACAGGGGGAGGCGGTGCTCAAGTCCTTTAGCTCCGTCAGCCTCATACACCAACATATATATGCAGTTTTTCAATCGTTTATAGCAGCTATTTCTGCCTTCAAATTTGTTAGAAGATTACCCACTTAAAGACACGGATCAGCATTTCAAGAAACGTTACATTAATGATTGTGATTCAGCTGGTGTAATATTCTTTATTCTAAACCTAAAACAAGAATTACTACAATTCGTTAAGTTAAATGCACTGTAGGTCTTAATTTAACATCGATGATCCATAAGCGTCCAGCCGAAAACTATTATCAACTTAACATTGATTATAAGCGTTCGATCGAGCGCTAATCTCTTTTTCCAACATGCGATGCGCGGGCAAACCCTCATGATTATGCTTTCTGAGCACTGATCTCTTGATATCTTCATGAATAGTAAATGTTTGTTTTATTCGGTCTTACTTTCAAATGTTCTTATTTCCAAAGATACCAAAAGGATCGTACACATTCTAACCTGAATTGCGATAATTTGGTATTGATAGATAATTTCCTTAAGATCATTGGTATCCGCGTCTGATAAATCCGTGTTATATCACACCTACAAACATGCTGAAAAGGAACAAATTCTTGAAACCAACAGGGAAGAATGATCAAATGTGAACACCCCCTTTAATCAACATGATTACGATTACCTTTTTTTTTAAAGCGCTGACAAAAGATAGGCAGAATTCGATTTCCAAGCAATTATTATCTTTCAGCTGATTGCACATCGACGCTTGTTGTGGCCTATGGCCATGACGCGTTTCCGAAGCTGAATGGCCATGATGTCACAATATTTGTTATTACTACCAATTTATTGATTGCTATTGCATGTATTAGAAAGTATGGGGGAAAAGAGTGATCCGCCACCGACCTTAACCAGTTAGTGCAATTGCTTTGGTTTTAAGACAATAAACAACAACAACAACCAACATGACGTACTAAATTGTCCAACTCTCAATCTAGATTGTCAATATCATTATTACTTTTTTTAACGCACAAACATTAAGAAAACCAAAAGACTTTGTTTTGTGTTAGTTTGTGCTTTTAATTTGTTATTTTATGTATTTTTAAAGAGATGTGAATAATCTTTTTTGTGTGTGTGCTTTTAATTTTTTATTTTTAAAGAGATGTGAATAAATTGAATTGAATACACAGGTTCATTCCCCAAATCCCTTTCCCCGGCATTTTCACACACATACACACAGACAGACAATCAGCTTTTGGTTACAATGTCAAATGTAGAATTATATAGATTTAATTCAACACACACAAACACATCTACATACATAAACCTACACATACAGCTGCACACCATCCCTCTTATCTGTCCCTCCTTTTGCCTTTCAACCTATATGCTCTCTATCTCTTTCTTTCTCTCTCTTCTCTCTCTCTCTCTCTCTCTCTCTTCTCTCTCTCTCTCTCTTTCTCTCTCTTCTCTTTCTCTCTCTTCTCTCTCTCTCTCTCTCTCTCTCTCTCTCTCTCTCTTTCTCTCTCTTCTTATTCTCCCATCAACGTTGCGTTACCGTCCTTCCGCTCGATCTTTTCTATTGCTATTTTCCTTTCCTTATCTCTCCCTTCCTCCACCTGTCTTTCTCTCTCTCTCTTTCTTTTGGTCTGTCTCCTCCCCTCCCTCCCTCCATCGCTCTCTCCTTTTCTCTTTTTTAATGTTATTCCTCACTCTCCCTCCCACTCTATCTACCATCTTCGTCTCTCGCCACACTATCTCTATCTCTGTATTTTTTAATTAATTAATTAATTTATTCATTAGAATATATCTATACAGGAACAAAAGATCAGCAATCTGATGTTTTACATCAATGTCTTGATAATACAATAGAATGACACAGATAGTAAGAACAATATTAACAAGTAAAATGCAAAATGAATGTAAAATATACAAAGAAGATATTATAATGGTTCATATTATACTGGTGATTTAGATATCTTACAAGAAAAATAATATAATTAAAGACAAAAGTTAAAGTATACCTTTATTTAATGAACGGATAAAAATGTAGATTAATAAAAATTCATGTTTAGTATGACTTTCTTTCATCCTTCCCTTGCTTTTTTCCGTATAGCGTATTCTTATCCATTCATCCCTTACTTGTCGCTTGTTTCCTCCTCTCGATCGTTTTTATTTCTGTTCCCTCTTCCTCTCTCTTTCTCTCTATCCCTTCCACATATCTCAGTAAGTCGTGCATCCCCGTATTTTCCCATCTTTCAAAGGCTAGACAACGAAGTGATTATGGGGTCTTTATAAAAAGTGACCATGGGCTGTTTATATATCATCAAGCCTTCACTTCTAGTATATATCAGAATCACTCAGTTTCTTTTGTGCTACTCAAATGTCACAATCGTGTCACTTTGCAGGGGATGATTGGGTAACTTACTTAGCGCGTTTTATGTCATTTTTCTATTTGTCCGGTGCTCTTTTCATGAATGTACTAAATGTCAAAGTAAAGGGCAAAACATTCGTTAAGAATGATAAAGAGCAAATCAGCTTAAATGCAGATAATACCATTAAAAGAGATTTGAGAATAAAGCAAAATACCTTTATTCTAAGATCATTGTTAGATTTGCGGTATGTTCATATCTGAGCAAGATAGCTAAAGGTAGTGTAGGCGGAAATTTGTATATCGTACATCGGATATTTTTTCTTTGTAATTACCATGATCAACTGAGGAAGAATTAAGAAGAATTGGACATTACCCTGTCAATTCCTCTAAGGAAACGAAAAAAATACATCATTAAGTAAATACATCTTAAGACATCAATAAAGATTTCAGGAGCCTCCATTATCTAAAGAAATGAACTGTCAATTTATTATATATATTCAAAAACTCGTCTCCAAATGAACGAACCACTCAGGAACAAAATCATGTTTTAGCAAAATTTGAATGAGCGATATGTTTGTAAGTGAACGCCGTTATTATAACCTAGGGGCATGGATTACAGGGAACGCAGAACGTTTTATAGTAGGGAAAGGTAAACAGCGGAAGGTCTTTGTTTAAGAATATATTCAAATTTATGTGCGTTTCTTGCCGGCGAACGTAGTTACGTGGTATTACCATAGACATACCACTCCGATGTCTATGGTATTACATAGACCGATAGCATTAAGACTAGCATACTTGGAATCCAGTTTGCATATATACATTATGTCGGGCGATCCTCGGACACGGGTTAGGGTCGTCAGGAAAAACCGTTGTGTTAGTAAACCCGCCTGGTGTGATAGTGTCTGCACGTATTTAGTCGTAACAGGTGGGGAGTTCCTATCGCCTTCAACCCCTCCCAGCGCTCCTGGATTAGTATGCAGTCTCTGAGAAGGCAATGGTATCCCAAATGGTGCTTACTCCTTGCGAAGACTGCTTTTTTTATATATATAAAATGAGATATATACAGCAAAAAAAAAAACAACACCCTTTTGAAGATTAAAATAACTCTTCTCTGAGTTGGTTGCAAATAAATTTTTGGAGATGTTTTTAACGATTTTGCTTGTTTAAGTGTAAAATTTAATTAATCGAGTGCGCCATGGAACGAGTTAAATACATTGAAAGGAAAATGTCACTTTTGGAAAGTCACACGGGCAAATTCAGTTTAGAAATTCAACAGGAAATGAACAAATTGATCGGCTCAATGTTATAAATGCCCTTTTATCATATGGATAATAGTCTATTCTGACGATATTGGTAACTTTCACAGCCAAATTGAAAATGAGATTGCAGGGCAAAAACTCACTCGACATTTTCTTTAAAGAGTCGACCTTGGCAAACCTTATTGCAATTAAATCATGAACATCCATTCGCGAAAATTTCAGGACAATTTCATGACATAATATTACTGTGGAAGTGAATCGTGTAGGTTTTCACACATTACGGTTATTCGTACAAGTTGCTGTGTACCTCAGATATGCCAAAATGATAACCTCTATGTAGTATTTTGGTCGAATGTAGTCCAGAATATTTAATTCAAATAAAAATCTATTCTATCATAATTCATCTTGACACCTACGGTATCGCGATACTTCTAGCGTATTACGGTACCACACACACACACAAAACATTGTAAGAGCACATACAGTGCGCACTTCAATACACTGCCACACAATGCGGAATACGCACTGAGAGAGACTCCTGCGCTATTGATCAAAGAGGGGCCAACGGCTGTTTTGAATTTCGAACACACGGTCCATTAATTCGAGGCCCGAATAGAAGAATTTTTATTGGAATAACTATAAATGCGCCTATCATGACCAATCTTTGTGCTTAATTGCTTGGTGATAAGTTCTAACATTTAGTACTCTTCAACATATTAATCTTGGAAAGTTGAAATTTTAGGCTGCAAAAGAAGTATTCTACCTTTAACCAATGGAGATTACTTCTTTGATTTGTTACTGCACATTCATCTTTCAAATAGTATTGATACTTTGTACAAGGGAGTTTATTTTTTAGTTGTGCTTATAAATGACGTCTCACACCTTTGCGTTTTCAGCCTGCGTCGGCCGAGCGTTTTGGAAAATTAAAAATGATCCCTGGACGTTCAGTATACGTTGATCTGACGGTGGACTGACTCTCGGCGTGAGCTTCAGGCGCGTACGCCGAACATCGGCCTACCGTATGACTTACGTATTCATGCATCAAGGGAGCGTTTTTAATTTAAAAAACGATCGGCTGACCCAGGCTAAAAACGCAAAGATATTAGTCGGCCTTAAGATTTTAGAAATAGGTGTAGGTTTGCGGTGAGATACTGATCATGTCTGTCACGCACGCGATCATGACATCCATATTGAAAAAATGTACGACCATGTCAAGGCAAAAAGCGTCGTGATGTGTAGTGGTTCTGACTCCCGCCTCTCAACTAGAGGGTCGGTGGTTCGAATCCCATCCCTGAAGTTGATGTCATTCATCAAGAAAATTATCCACACTCTGCTGCACTAAACACAGGTGATGTAAATGGGTACCGGGAATATATTTCTTAAAATGGAAAAGCGCACATTCGGCAGCTAGTGTTATGGATAATTATTTGTCTCACGCCTCTGACTAGGTGACTAGAGAGATGACGTGTTTAAATGCTGTATATTAATTTTTTGTTATTATCTAAAGGTTCAAAATTATCCAAATCTCTCCCGATAAAATTGCACCCATCTGTAACCGAAAATGCCATGACAAAATTTGAACGGGAGTCAATTATGATTGTGCATTTTTAAAAGTGAATCTTGCTGATTTTGAAATATTAGCCAATTAAAAGCTTATGAACATGTTAATTTTATTACTGCATATGCTACTTTCCACAAGTAGGAGAGGTACTTTTTGGTTGTTCTTGGAAAATTTTTAGAAACATGGGTAGATAGTGAGACGATGATCATGCTTGTCACGCAGGCGATCACGACACCCGTATGTGTGAGCTTGGATATCAAATCTAAATCTGCAGAGATTTGCCTGATCTTGTCTGGCACCGTCAGCTACACACTAAGAAAAAAGGGTGCACAAAGGGTGCAAATCTTTACCAAATCTTATTCAGTTAAATTCAAAATATTTGTTTTCCTTTAACAAATAGAAACAAATAATATGCAAACCAGCAATTTACAATCTTAAGCAAATTATAAGATAATAATTGCATAAATTGCAACCTGGGGCAAAAGCCGAATAGGTGCAATATTGCACCCTTTTCATATACACGCTCAGAAAAAAGGTACATAAAGAGTTCGCACTGCAAAAAAAGTGTGCAGTATTGTATTTTGACACCCTCAAGAGGTCACTGGGTTATATTGTGGAGTCATTGTTTGATTATCGTGAAATCGCCACTGTTTATAATTGGGAGCTTGGCACGATCGAATGAGCTAAAACCAAGCAATTCTACATCCTTGATAGCGAGGGTTCGAACGCTCTAGGCGCACTGCAAAATGCAAAAATCATACCATTTATCGTTCTCTTTTTCACCAAAAGGCGCAATATTGCATTAAAAAGGTGTATCCAGTGTTCTATTTCTTTCCATGTGCACCTTTATCTGTGCAGATGTATATCTTTATTCCCAAGCGTGTACACGCACGTCAATACGAATAAATTATTCCTCCTTCAAAATAGCAACAACGAAGTCTAACGTAGGTTCAGCCTAAATTCATCAAGCCGCCCAGATTCAAGTACCTCCCTGGCTATAAGCACCTCTTTAACCGGTGCCTAGCCTCCGGGTGTTAAGACACAGTACTGCAGGATTCGTCATCCACACGTAATGATAGTTGATTTATATATATATTTTTTTTCTAAACAGAAATTAGAAAACACCTAAAGCGTCGTAAAAAGTATACAAATGCTCTCACCTTTACTTCCCATAAGTTCCTCCCTATCACCCCTGGCGTTGCCACAGCTCTATTATAACCCCGTCAGAACATTATTTCCAGAAACTTAAGTGGCTCCACTTGATACGCGACCTACTCGTTGTACGCAGAACGTATCGTTCGCGTCTACGTAGGACCCCTTAAGCGCCTGTTAAAAATTCAAGTGCTTCTACTTGGTAATTTAACTCCGGTATGCCCGCGTCTTCAGGAAAGAAAGCCTCGTCGAATCTTCACCAGAGAGAGGGGAAAAAGTTCAGATCTGTCCTTACCCCGCCTGTATCCGTCCCACCCATCCTCTTCCTCTCCATCTCATATTCTTTATCTTTCCGTCATCATTTTACGGATTTTCCCGGAAAAAAATGCTACTTTGGCGCTGTGACGACAACGGGGTCAGTGTAAGATATCGGGTGACACGTGACAGTCCTTATTAAGTACGCATAAACCCTAGGACAACGTCTTATTTGAATAATTCGACGTGAAGCAATTGTCAAAAAGGACATGGTCTGGTGTAATTCTATTCCATCAAAGTTGGAAGAAATCGCCGCCATTTTGTATAAGATTTTAAGAAGAGAGATTTGCTCAGTCTTGGGAAGATCCGATGAAGTTAGATCCGGTTAAGTTTGAGCGAGTTTCTGTATCTGTGATCTTATTCAATTGATGAACATTCCCGCGCTGGTCACTCGCTCACACCAGCTGCTCACCTCATTCAGATTATTTAGTGAACCCACACCCCATATTGATTTGTATATAGATATGGCACTAATCTCTTTCACATGAAATGATTAATCTATTTGTCATTACTTTTGGGGTGATGGTTGCCCAACGTATGATTATGAACTGGAATTCTTTTAACACCAAAGTGAAATTTGAAAATGTTATATCACAGTCCCAATATACCAAAGCTAAATCGTAATATAGACGGAGAACAAGATTATTCTAAATGTTTACTTATCAGTATTCCCATATTTTCCTTTTCAAATTTGGGCTAGGCATTTCATTCACTTTGTTCCATTCACTTCGGAAATTCACCATCATCCCTCCGCCACAAAAAAAAAAAATCAGTTGGCTTTTTGTTTTCTTCCTTCCTCATCCATGCATTAAATCGGCAACAAACTACTTCGTTGATACATCACCATGACAACGTGAAGCTTACATTAAGAATAATATTTGTAAGCAAAAAATCATTCCCACTTCAAAATCATTACTACAAATTTGGATACGTTACGCTAATGGCCTTCACGTGCTTTTCATGGGTGAAAAGGTTAATGATGATGTATTAGTTTAGAGATCAGAAAAACACTATTATTAAGATAGTATTTGATGGACATGATGTAGTAATGTGATATTTGTGTATATTACCTATTAGAAGTCATTCATACACCTCCGTATACTATGCTTATAGAGACCTTTAGCATGTACAAGACGGTAGTGCCGATCACAGCGTTAGCTCTAAGGTCCATTCAAGAAGTAATGTTGTGTTGGTGCACCCTTATGGAACGGACCTTAGAGCTAACGTTGTGATCAGCCATACCGTCTTGTACATGCTAAAGGTCCCTCTTAAACAAACTTATGACGACTGAACAATTAGAGAAGCAGCATTTTAAAATTGTCCATTTTGCCCAATTTCATTGACATGTGTCCATTTGCTTTTTCACCCACAAGGTTGGATTTCTTTAAGCATCAATTATCTCTTTGATCGTTTACCTATTGATCTATTTGTATTTGTATGTTTGTTTATGTATGTATTTTCATTTGCGCGTTCGTCAGGCCAATGATCCATACTACAGCTACGACCACGCGTGACTCTCTTTCATTTTACATTTTCGTCTAACTCACGTGCAAAGCGCCCCCCCCCCCCCCCCCCATGTAAGAACGCAATAAGGGCCCAATGAAAGACCAAACTTTGTTGAATGGGCTACCCTGGTGAAATATAGATAAAATTAAAAACAAATAAAAAAAATCAATCAAAAAATAGAATATCTACGTTTTCACATTCTGAGATATTTCCCCTTTTTTATGTGATAGATTCAGAAGAAATAGTTTTATGAGAGGGGTGCTATATTTGCATCCTTGTAAATTGACCTCATCGACATATACACGGATCCAATGCGCATGCATGGTGAACAAAATATACTGCAGTTTGGATACCCACGAAGCGAATGGTATGTCACATAGAAGATTGAAACTATTTGACTACATGACTATATGCATACTGGGAAGAAATATGTGCGTGAATTGATTGACAAGGGCGAATCACCTGTAAACCAACCCGGTCCAAAGACAAATATCTCATCGCATGTCCGCATATAGTCATAGATCCTACCTGACCGCGCCCATGCTATACCACGACAGTCTTCCACACATTTCCATGCGATTTACATTGGCCATGAGCGGTGGGTCGCGAAACGATGATGCAGTGTGACCGCGCCTTCACCGGAACCCTCCACCCACGTGCAACTATATGCATAGTCCAGTTTAGGACTGTGTGTTCTGATAGCACCCACCTCTGCATATTCTCTTACAGTGGACACACAGTGAATGTGCACTTAACCACAGAGTCCTTACAGGCTTGATCATGTAAGGGATATGTAAGGACTCTGCAGCGGTTGAGTGCACAGTCACTGTGTGTTCAGTGTAAGAGAATATGCAGAGATGGGTGCTATATCAGAATACACCGTCCCAAACTGGACAACTTTATGCATAGGACCTTTCCGGAGTCTATACCCATACACAGATATCAATCGTCATCGTCTTGTATCATTCATGACATCAACCACGACATCGTAGAGCTCTTCAAAGGTAACGCGCTAATCGATGATATCGGTGGTCTTTGATTGAGCGTGCGGTCAACGATTGACGAGACGAAAATAGAAATTAAATAATATGCGTTGTCTGTTAGTTTAGAAGGATCGATGAACTAAACGATTACGGGAGTTCATCTACTGACGACTGTGGAAATCATAATGTGAGATTTGCCAAGCTTTGTTGCGTTTTTTTATGACTAAAAGAAACTGTACCTCAAATGTTTACAAGGCCGTGTATGAATAACAGTTTACCATGCAACTGACAGTGAATATTGATCATGCTGTTACCGAAGTAAACACTAAAAAAAGTTAATGATGAACTATTTACAATGTGCGATTGCAACGTTTTATTATTCCAGAATGATTCCTATCGGAAATGAAGATGGGTGATTTTTAATGATAGTGTATTTACACAGAGGCAATCGCTTTCCAACCTCATTTAACAAGTCCATGCCTGGTTAATGCTTTATCGTTGCAGGTCTGAATAGTGTGATGACTAAACTAAAAGTTTATGATGACTTACTTAGGACGTGCGAGTTCAACATTCTATTAGATCCGATTTAATCATTCCCACCACCGAGTGGACTACTACTACTGTGTCTACTTTTACTTTATTTTAGAATACGTTTGAATCCTTTGTCAAATCGCATACACTGCAGAACCAGCTCGTTTTATGAACGTTTTAGTTTCTGCTTCAAGCAGAATTTTTTGTTATAGTTAATCTCTATTTTCTTCCGAAATAAATAGATCTTCATAATATCTAATTTCTAACAACGTTGGCGAATCTCTTGTTAGATAGAATCTGAAATGGAACGCCATTAATATCTATTTTTCGGGGGGGGGGGGGGTTCTCTTCAAGAAAGAAAAAGTCGTGAGAATCATTTTTTGCTAACGGGTTGCGTAAAATCCTAACAGGTTGCAGTTTTACAGCCAGCGTATCTTTCATACCGCAGATAATTTCTACGGATGATCCTTTCTCTATATTCCTAACTCATCCTATCTTTCTCTTCCCATTTTGGTATACTGCGATTCACCGCATGCTTCTTATTTAACTAGAGCACACACGGGTCCGGGCGACACCAATACGACTACTGTTTCGCGGTTGCATTTTAAGCGTTTCCGTGACCACTGCTCTGTCCATAATGTCACACAGAGCATCTATTTGAAATCAATCTGGGCCATTCGTTACAGTAGTGCATATGGTTCGCGGGATAGGATCGGGAATTTTGAAATTGGTACAGTGCGTTTTTTAAATAAAGTTCTTTGTAGATGTATCTACAAACAAAAAAACGAAGAGGCATTCATGAATAAAGCTTAGAACAGCTTTTAGATAAGACATTGATGTTTTCACTCTAGCATTTATAGCAGACCATGAACATGATGAAGAAGTGGATAGGAAAGATAAGAGGGACAAGACGATTAGGAAAAATCTCATAACCAATTTTTACCAATGATCAAGCATCAAATTTTGCTCCCAAGGTCATCAAGTCTCATAATTTCATGACAAAGGTTATTTCACTTCATATCTTGCTTGCTCCTGAGATTTTTGTTTGGCTTTGTTTTTAAGTGGTTTCAAATAACATGCCTTTTTGAAATTTTGTTGATCACATCTTCTTTGAATTATTTAATTAGCAACATCGGTAAAAACGAGGTATTCACGGCAAAGGAAGTATGAATGATTAATGACAGGAAGTTTATAATTTTAGTGGTCATTTCCAACATGTCCAAATTGAGTAAGTAAGTACTGATTGAGACCACATACTTAGAGTAGCATAAACAATCTGAAATGCTCGCTTATCAGCACCTAAGTATAATGGTTCAGACATTTATCACAGTCATAGCGATGATAACAAAAATGCAATACATGTATAGTTCCTGTCAATTTCAACTAAACTGGACGGGGCCCCAGAGCAATGGGTCAGAGTTCTGGCCAAAGTGCGAAAAGCTGTATCTTCCTTGACCTATATATTCCGTATCGATCTTGAGTTCGTCGACCGTATCATATCAGTCACCTTAGACACTGAAGAGGATATTACGAATCATACGATCACGCTAGTCTTCCTGGGCGGTGTTTCACCAAGTTACGAAAGACGTTAAAACCCAAGTATAGTTTTGGTAAAGATTAAGACATGTGATTTTGGGGGATGTTTTTCATGACATATAATTCTTATACACATTTTGAGACCATATCATATTATTTTTTACAAACGGATATTTTTTTGAAAATTTGAATTTTACCGTTAGCCTTCACTTTTGGTTATAACAATATTTTGCTTGTGATCGGGCATATACAAACTCATTTCCAAGATTTGACAATAGAATGATAAAAAGGTATACACAAAAACAAAATTCTGAAATTTTCATCCCATTCCGTACATGAGATGTGTTCTTTTTAAGAAATGAAGTACTGAATTAGCGTCGGGTGACACGACACTGAAATATTTTGCATATTTTATATTATAGCTTTTCCAAAACTCGTTCATTTTTCGCACAATCTTTTTTGCAACATGTTGATGATACTATATTTCATTTTATAGAGATTTGAAGACAACATTTGACGATAGAAATATTCACTTTTACCAAAACTTTACTTGGGCTTTAAGAAAGACTTTACGCACGACTGGTATCAGTTCCTGTACTGAATGATCGAGAAACTTACGCGTATTACACTCGTTTATATGCTCCAGTCTTTGTTAAAGTAGTGCGTAGCTTTAAGAACGATTTGGTGAAACTCCACCCTGGTACAATTCCCAACTTTTGTGAAATGTAACTCTTACCCGGATGTCATATTCAAGTATACGTAATGCTATATATTAATTTAATCTTTATCGAGAATCGTAACATATACAGATCTGCCAATTGGTAAGATTAGTAGTAGGATTTTAGTAGATAGGGTTTAGTAGGATTTTTAAAGAAAATAGGACACTTATACGGCAAAATAGAGATATCCTAAATCCTCGAGATACAAATTTGGAAAGAGCACAGAAGCTAAGAATATAATCTTTTCTGAAAGCAAGCTTTTTATGGTAAGTTGTTTGATTTGTATAGATTTGTATGCGATTCGTAGCTCGACATGAATTATAGAGTAGTCTTTAGACTGAACATGTTGAAAATGGGAGAAGACAAATAATTGTAGAAAGTCTGCTATATATAGATATAGTGAATTTCTTTGAAAATTATATATTTTTCATAAGGGGTCTTTTGATCCGATATACGGCTGCCAAAATGCTATTTTTTTTCTCTTCGATATACATTCGTATATCCAGACAAAGTAATTTCTGTAAGAAAGATTTGTTTAAACTCGAAATATAAATAAATTACCCCTTCCTAATGCGAATGACAGAATGTATCAAATCATGTTAGTACAGTCGCTTGAATATTTATTTGTAAAAAGATTCAATTTAGATTATTGGTAATGAAAATTCCCTGAAATCGTCCCTAATCCATGCTTTTCCATTTCAGTATCATCTTTAAAATTCTAAATTTCACAGAATCCCTCTTGAGCTTATTGGGGTTATAGCAAGAGTATAGTCGAATCTATACACGTGTACTTCGTGACCTCGGAATAGTGGAAATTATATCCCCGCAAGTAGGTTGACATACTATTCAAAGCAGAATTCATTCAAAGCTTTCTCTCTTTACAAAAGTATGATATATTGAAACGCTTTTCGTGTCGTGTATACGGCTCGTGTAGCGGGAAAAGGGTATAATTGATGTCAATTCCAATATGAATAAAAGCCTCTCAATGGATGGAATAATGCGAGAATTGACAAACCCATTTGAGAAACCTATTTAAATGCCCGTTGTATAGATTGTTTTGTAATCTTGAATAGAGTAAATCATGCTACGTGATAGACTATTGACATTTTGTTCAACAGACAAGGAGAATGATACATCCAACGTTAAAGGACATCACTTCACAAAGCACATTCTTTCTGTAAAGTGTCAGAGGTATACTTAATGTCACCTAAGAATCGTTGACTTTGTTTTTCTGACCCAATTGCTGTCGTTCACTTGACCTATAGCGTGATTTGATACTGTCCTGGCTAAAAAAGGTAATGATTTAGCTTTAAGCAACATTTGAGTGCACAATGTTTTTTTTTATGCGATAAGTTCACATCTTTCGTAGATAACATTCATAACACGTAATATTGATTATTTTGATTTTTTTGACGAAGGACAGAAAGTATTTTGCAACAAAGTCAATCATTATTCCTTTCCTAAATTAGCAGCAGTGAAATTTCAAATTCTCTTTTTAGAGCATTCCAATGAAATATAATATTACCAAATTCAAATGCCATCATAAAAAGTGATCTTAAAAGTTGGAAGTTGCCATGTTGCGTGGAAAATAATGATTTTTTGATGTCTGATATGCTGCCATTTTGATAATTCATGACAATCTTTCTGCGTAAAATGTCTGCGTAAAATTATTTTCTGCGTCAAATGCAAACGGCGAGAGAGCATGTCATAGTCAGAATGTGTTCAGATATAGATATATTTTTTTTTTATTTCTTCTCATGCATGTGGTAAATTTTTAATGCCATGCATCAAAAGTTATCGAACCAAAACACAATCTCTGTTCAATCGTCATAAGGCCCCAGTCACATAGGACCCCGGAAGCAACACGACTCAACACAACTGTTTGTTAATTCACAGATAACTGCATCCGAACAAAGAGTCGTGTTGAATCGTGTTGCTTCCGGGACCCTATGTGACCTGGGCTTAAAAAGGGTTATGTCTTTCTAAGGTAAATCTCAGTGTGACGACATTTTTCATAACCATGGCAGCGGCATGAGATGATTTAAGAAAATAAATATCATATAGCGGCGTATTTGAAGTTTTACAATGTATTGGGAATAGAGCGAGGCGTAATTGTCGGTCGATGCACGCAGACATGCTTCTGTACATAAAAGACGTCTAATTTTGAAAACTGTATTCAGGACGTAATGTTAAAGCGTTCTTTCTTTAACGCATTTTCGTGATACAGTACAAGGGCGTATTCAGGAGGGGGCGGAGGCGCTCAGTTTTATTTCCAATATATGTAGGAAAAACTAAAAGAAAACAGGGACGAAAAATAAGTCACAACCTAATTAATCCATTTTATTGAGGGGGGGGGGCCTTGTCGGTAAATCTGTTAAACACAACACTATTGTCTAAGGGACCAAATTGACATGTCTATACAGAAGGAAATCACCCATGAGCAAGATGAACAGAAGGGAACACGAATGAGGACAAAATAAACAACCATATTAAGGCTATAGATACACAAAACGGAGTCCCTTCCTTCTTGTTGTGTGGAGAAATCCCAAACAGGTGTCCCACTATGAGTAGGAGGGTTACACTCTTTTCTGTGTTCTTGAAGCTCTACTGAAGGCTTGAATGATTTTGTTTGCATTCTCCAAATTTTTCTCCCTCCACCGACCCCCTCCCACCCCACCCCCATGCCTAGGTAAGTGCAGTGAAATGCATAGGAATTGCACTGCATGCGTCTAGTCTACAAAGAACCATGAAGAAAATACCAACCAACAGGTGCTCTAAAATGACGCCAGTACCAAGAAACGATCATTAGAATACTCTCACGCCTCGTCAAAGCAGGTATTTAGGATCGATGTCGCGACGATATCAATTCCGGTACAAACGCGGAACGTGTTTTGTCGATATCACTTTACCTTTCGGGGATCCAAAAGAAAAAAAAAACGAAATTCGACACACCTAGGGGGGAATCAATCCGTCATTACGATCGTTTCCCATTTAGGATACCTATCCATCTAGTGGGAGCAGGGATTCCATGTGGCTAATTAGTGGTGATTATAATGGCGGATCTCGTTGCATGAGAAATATGAGAACCAATAGAACAATGAAATCAATACAAAGGGATGTCTCGGGAAGAAGGAAGAAATGCGACCGCGAACAAAACCTCAGGAGGTTCGGTTTTAGAAGTGCTTCAACTTGCACTCGCTGAATCAGGACAAGGGGGTGTTTTTAAATCGATTTGATGGAGATTTTGTGAATGGCACTTGTAGCTCGTAAAAGTGCGTCCCAATGTCATTTAATACTTTCTTTATAGCTTCCCTATTTTTCATGTGTCCGTAAAATTCCTTGACAGATACACATGATGCATATGAAGCGTATATTTTGTTATATGTCTTTAGCCTGTCGTTGCTTTTTATTCATTGATGAACGTATTATCCAGTTTGTATAACGTAATATTGATGAACATTCGGATGTTGAAAAAAGATAGGCTTTAAAAAATATTTCCCCAATTCATTTTAAACACTGCATGGCCAAGAAATAAAGAATAGATGTACTGTTATCATCCTCCCGATATTATGATTTTTTTTTAAATAAAGCTCCGTTTTTAAGACCCTTTCCAACTTTCAAATGTTGATTATATATACCAGTTTTCCTCAATTCTTTGAACTAGTGATGGAACAAGTATAAACGGGATTAAACATTTATATTTCTGTGGGCATTTCATAGGCAACCCATAATTAATCAATGGTATATAGACCGATAATCTGTAAGAATTTGTTTGAAAGGATCGCCTGAGACACGATATGAACATGTGGGAGTTCGATCGCAAAGACATCTTATGCACTTAAACATACATATGAGCCCAAAGTGAACACGATATCCCATCCCAAAATTAAAGATTTGCGGAAGTGATCATTTCAAATTAAAATGAAACATATACCCAGCTTTGTAAACGTCACCAGGGCCCCGTAATAAAGCTTTCCAATCGATATACGATTCATATCAATCGCAAGTCTATGGGAAATCATGTACTAAAGTTTGCGATCGATTACAAACTTGTTTTATGTTACAGGCCCCAGTGCTTCAGAAATAGTGCATTTTACGGATGACGTCATTTTCTTTAACAGTTCGGTCGTTACCCCTTGCTCGAGACTGGATCGTCTTTCAGAAGACTACCAGCCTGACGCGTATACGGTGTCAGTCACACTTTCCTCTTTATAGGCTTTGTATGTATCGCATATATACTCACAGAGGGCAGTAAAACACAGGGGGCGTTCAGTTGATACCAACGGACACTGCAAAAACGTTTGTGTAAGATTTAACATCAGCCAAACTCTATGTCGGACCACATCAGATAAGTGTTTAAAAAACATTAGTTTGGAATTAAATCATTTTATTCAAACATCGACTGTTGTTGTTCAACCCCATAGATGTTTGAATATTTTAATATCAAATCGATTTCAAACAGGTGCACTGCAAAAACGCTGGTGTAAAATTCAACACCAGCCGGAATCTATATAGGACCACACCTGAAAAGTGTTAAAATAACATCAGTTTATAATCCATTTAATATATTTCAAAACCAACTGGCGTTGTTTAAGGCCTTGAACAACACCAGCCGGTGTTTAAATATATTGATTATATTCTAAACTGATGTTATTTTAACACTTGTTGGTGTGGTCCTAACTAGACTCTGATGTTAAATTCAATACCAGCGTTTTTGCCATGTGTAAATATCTCGAGCACAAGCCAAACGAATTCAACGTCTGCTGAGCGTCTTCTTCGTACATTTTCTCGCAAAAGAAAGAACAGTCTTAGATTTTGTCGACGGATGACAAACGCTCGCCAAAGAAAAATGCAACTGTGTGACTGGGACTTTGAATAAGCAAATAAAGTCATCATATACACGCTTCAGTCCCGTCCTATCAATTTCTCGCTGGGTCGACAGTGACGTATTGCTCCGTGAAGCCTAACTTATCATGGGTTCGTGCGCGTGTGCAATGCCTCTATCTCTAAAAGATGGTCAGCAAATTTTGCAACTAGAAATCCGCCGATCGCTCTTGTCTTGATGTATCTAGATGTTTATTTATGACATATTACTATAGATAGTGCAATTGAGCCAAACATTGGTCGAATGGTAATTCAAATTATCAAAATACATTCCTTTTTGTATTTATGTATTGATTAAAAAATCAACACAATTGACAACATTTAAAGAAAAAGATTATTACAAAACGACAACAACAAAAAATAAAAACTCGGCAGAAAGAAAATAAGAATAAGGAAAAGCAGACGGAAACCACGATTATAATACGAAATCGTGAAACGATGACCAACTGGCCTACATGTAGACAGAGAACATTATTATAAACATTATTTTTAACATATTGGAAAGAGGAAATCAGCGGAGCCGAGCCACAGGAAGATTCACAAAATATTTTCCTTCTCACATAAAAATACATTCTTTATGCTCACAAAACTAGTTAATTTGATCTGACAATAACCCCTGACCGATACGAGAAAGTTTAAACAACGATGTCATACGAAGCAAATTCTGGTGTAAGCCGCGTGCACGCCAAAATGCCCAGTGTTTTCGCTTCATGAGTGGTGAAATGGATCACAGATGTTTTCTTTTAATCCATGTCATCCACATTTAATAAACAATGTGAAGAGATCACATCCGAAAATAACACCGAATTTTGCTGGATTTCATCAAAGCCACAATGATAACCGATACAATGGGGTGAACTCTCCGTCCTAGATGAAAATATTTGTATTGTATACTTTCTCTTGTAAGAGAATATTTCCTCTCCAATGAAATTTTCAGAATTTTCCGTATGTAAGCTTTGGCCGGAATATTTATTTGTTTATTATGTTAAGAACAGATTTCAGAAGGAATATGCGATGTAAAATCAGTAAAGATTTTAAAAAGGTAATTCGATTTCGTTTTTACCGATTTGATGAAATTCGCAAGCTTGAAAAATTAAAGAAATTATTTAGATTTTATGTTTGCTTTGTTCGCTCTCAGAATTGAGAAAAAATGTGTTCTTTTAATACTTTATATGGATGATTGATTTAAATTTCCGTCATAAAAAGGTAAAATACAACCATACAAAGAACAAAAAGTAAAAGGCCTACATTTCAAATTAAACAGTTGTCATCACAAAGCAAAAAAAAACAAAAAACAGATCATACAAATGTATAGAGAAGAAGAAAAGACGACTGGATAGCTCATATTCAGCTTCAATAAGTGTTGCTAGTCTTCCATTGAGATAAGTGATAATCATAAGAGAAAAGTTTTAGTACTGCACTGAGCTTGTTAAGATATTTAAAATTGTAAATATATGATTTGTTTTGCAATTCATATTCATGTTACATCTAAAGTAGATGTGAAAGTGTTACATCATCTGGGATCCTTGACGCTAAATGATTAATGAATTTTATCAAGAAAATGGAAATTCACAACTTTTTTCAGCAGATGATCCGATTTTACATGGATTTCAACAGTTTATTTAATTATTTTTTCTTTATCGACTAACAGTACAATAATTAATTCAAGGGGGTCTCTTTAAAGATAAAGAAAGGAAAAGGGAAAAAGGAACCATATCATTGACAGGGGAAAAGAATGAATCTAGACTGAAATACCTAAGTAACAAAGAGAGAGAATAAAACGAAGAAGGAGGAACAGGTGAAGAAGAAGAAGAAGAAAAAGAACATGGAGTAGAAGAATAATAATAACAAGAACAAGAAGAAAGAAGTTGAGAAATAATAAGAAAGAAAGAAAGAAGAAAAAAATCCTTTGGGATCTCTTAGCTGTAAGGCGGTTCCACCCACTGAGCGCATAATAGATGATGAATGAATGAAGTTATCAATTATCCTCCACGGGGACTCGAACTCACAGGACTTTGGGGATATATAGTAGCAAGGAGTGTCAAGGAAAACATCACATCCTTAACTTAAGACCCATACGTTAAAACAATAACTTCGCAAGTTACCTTCCCAGTTTAGCTTTTTTCATGATTCCCTGAAGACTTAAAAACCCTGATTCACAAAGTGAGAGTGGTAGAAGAAAAAGGAGAAGGAGTAGAGGCAGGAGAAGAGGAAGAAAAAGAAAAAGAAGAAGAAGGAGAAGGAGAGAAGAATAAGAAAAGGAAGAAGAAGAAGAAGAAGAAGAAAAGAAGATGTAGAAGAGGAAGAAGAAGAAAAAAGGAGACGAAAAGGAGAAGAAGAAGAAAACGAAGAACAGGAACGAGAAAAACAAGAGCAAGAAAAAAGAGGAAGAACAAGAAGAAGAGGAAGATGAAGAAGGATGTGAGAAAAGAAGAAGGAGTAAAAAAAGAAGAAGAAGAAGAAGAAGAAGAATGAAGGGGAAAGAAGAAGAAGAGCACACTCACGATTCATTTGGGACCCCATCGCTGTAAGGCTGTTCCACCCACTGAGCGGGAAATAGATGATGAATGAATGAAGTTATCAATCATCGTCCACCGGGACTCGAACTCAAAGAACTGTTGAGACATATAGCTACAAGGGGTGTCAACGATAACGTCGCATCTTTAACTTAAGATCCAGACGTTAAGACAATAGCTCCGCAAGTTACCTTCCCGGTTGAGCTCTTTTCATGATTCCCTGAAGATATCACCTTCTCAATTGCAGTTAGATCAACGAACAGTCCATGCGTTCTAGCACCTACCGCTCTTATACCAATAATGCCACCTCCCACTGGTGTACTATAAAATTCTGCAAGATTGTAAGTATTACCAACTTAAAATGCAAACTCGACTAAAATCAGTAAAATAAAAAGGTAATTTCAAATAAAAGATCATGTTGGAATATCTTAGGTAATTTCTAAAAAGGAAACAAACAAGTAATTTCAAATCAATTTATGACTTCCTTGCCATCAATACAGTGTAAAAGATCGAATTTTTTAAGAAGGACTGTGGCTCAGGTGGTTAGAGCGTCAGTCTCGCAATGCGAATATTATGGGTTCGAGCTTCATTTTAGGCCATATAGGTGCCTACACCTATATACTTTTATGTTTTTGGCACACTCGAAAACAAAATATTGTATTTTCATTCTACTTACTCAACTAAATAGTTTGTTTATAGTATGTTTCTCATATCATGATGAAGTTGTATATACTCAATAGAATTGACGCAAATTTTTTCTTCAATTCGATTGATTGATTTTACTTTTCTTATAGAGTGTATGTGTGTATAAAAAGAAAAATAAATTTGTGGTTTAGGTAGACACAATAGAAGGTTGAAACGGTTAAATCGAGACGATATAAAAGGAACTTGATTTCAACCGACGCCGTCTCAATACTGATCGTTCGTCCCTTGGCTACACCTTAAGAACTTGGGGTTAAAGAAGTTCTTATAGGCCGATCCACACCTTTGCGTTTTTAGCATGCGTCGTCCCAGCGGTTTTTATTTAGAGAGAATTAGAAACACTCCCTGGACGCACAGATTCGTAGGTCATGGCGGACTGACGTTAAGAGTACGCTCCGCGAGCGCAAGCCAAATGTAAGTCTACCGTCTGATCAGCGTATACTGTGCGCTCGGGGAGCGTCTTAATTTTCAAAAACGCTGGGCCAACGCAGGCGAAAAGCACAAAGGTGTGAGTCGACCTTTATACACGCCATCCCCGCGCAGACAATGACGGATCGCCGATTTCTCGCTACGTAGAACGCGGGAAAGTGAGAAATAAAACGGTCGCAGGTAACACATGCGCGCGTCTTGGGTGTATTCAATCACCACTGATCAAAAATTTCCCGCGCAAATATACGACCCACCTCGAAATTTCTTATATTTGACATCACTGTAAGCAGAAGGGACAAGGGCCTTGGACAAAATAAACAATTTCATTCAAGCATTCACATTATCTTCACGATCACAAATTAAAGTCCCAGGTTCAACATTTTTAAGCATTTCTTATATTTGACCCCACTGTGAGCAGAAGGCACAAGGGCCTGGTACAAAATAAACACCTTCATTCAAGCATTCACAATAGTTTCACGATCTTAAAGGAAAATCCCAGGTGCGAATTTTGTTCAACATTTTCCGCAAAATAAGAGGAATGGACATTTTTGTGTGCCCATTTAGCTATTTTTAGTGCTTGAATGGAGGTTGTTTACTTTGTCCGAGACCTTTGTCGCTTCTGCTCACTGTGAATCGGGCTGAAAACAACAGGGTCTTTAATTTAAGATGTAAATATATTTAAAGTTTTTCACACTCCATGGGGTTAGTAGTTCGTCTTAATCCTCTGAGAAGGGATACATTTATCAATTTATTCTAAGATAAAAATGCCGGTACAAAGAACCATTCGTCAAGCATTTCAGAGTGACGATGCCTAATGGCATATGAATAGATAAAAGCCTAGACAATTAGAGTGTTGTTTTCTTTCCTTTGAAAGTCGTCTACAAACAAAGAGTCGCATTTTATAGTAACTTAGTGCATCATGAATTCCTGTAATCTATTTATTTTTCTCTTTTTTTCTTCTCTTTTTGTATTTTGTTTTCATTTTCGAGTAGAAATTTAGCATGTTTAAATATTAAATATTTCAGCTCTCGTCATAAATTCGATAGCAGATCCTAAAAACATTTTGGACGATTTTCTCTCTAA
>BQKZ01000504.1:54847-74759 GCA_036244855.1 Temnopleurus reevesii | reverse complement strand
TAAAAATGAGCAAACATGTATTTTCCCCTTTCAATCAAATGTCATTCAGAAGATAAGTTTCGAATAAAAATGAACTTTGCATGTCCGTGCTTGAAACATTTGGCGAGTTACTACTGCGAGCAGACGGAACAAAATGATTGGGACAAAGTAAATAACTTCCACTGAAGCATTCACAATAGCTAGATACACACAAAAGGAATTTTCTTTCTTCGAATTTCGTTTGGGAATGACGAATAGATGTAACACTTGAATTGACATGTTCAGCGAATAAAAAGGGACGCTATTATATTATTTTTTTTAATTTGGTGATTCTGAAGCTTTTCTGAGTGTTTGAATGAAGCTGTTTACTTTTTCCGATTCATTTGCCCCTACTGATTAAAGTGTATAACCGATCACCACGATTATTTGTTGATCATGTTTACAATTTGAACTTCCTAATCTTATTTAAGAAGAATGTTATCGTTATGTTGCTCGGGGTTTTAAGAAGAAAAAAACTAATCATGACCGAAGTGGATAAGTCTTGTGTAAGATTCGCAAGAAAGAAAATAACATGTATCGTGCAGACAGCACATCGTTAACTTCATGTCGGTTACCATGACACCCATTAATTTACTATCTCAAACAAGTTCGATCCAACCATTTCAAAGTTGAATTCATGGTGTTTCAAAGGGTAACTTCACCATTTTTAAAGGTTGTCATTTCTCTAACCTTTTAAAATGTCACTTCAACATTTGAGTCTTCAGAATATAATATCACCATGCAAAAAAGTGATGCATTAAAACTGTGTAAGAACTAACGGATTCAGATATAGCTTCATTGATGCTTAAAGCCCCGGTCACATAGGACCCCGGAAGCAACACGATTCACCCCGACTCTTTGTTAATTCACAGTTAACTGCCTTAGAACAACGAGTTGGGGTGATTCGTGTTGCTTCCGGGGCCCTATGTGACCGGGGCTTTAGGAAAGATGTGCACACAATAGAAGACTCAGTTTAATAAACAAATTTCCCCAAGTTTCGAAAAAACATGAATTTTCTGATAGGAATTCTTAAAGAAAATGATCCATTGGTCCATTCGATACATTTCTTCTCTAATTTCACGTCATATAAACATTATTGACATTTAACATACAGTGCCCAATTCATGCAATTAGAGAAAAGAGATGATTTAAATTTTCGAACATTCAAGATGACCCTACTGAAATAACTAGGGTATTGAGAGGGAATAAGGGGTAACGACCATGATAACCGCGCATTGAATCTCCGAATCAAAATTAATGTTTGCGTACTGTCAGAGTTGCGCGAGTTTGATATCCCTCTTCTTTTTTCCCCCTTTTTTTGGCGCGAATCGGGGATCGCTCTTGCAAGTTTCGAGAGCATCTCAAGACTGGGTGGAAGGGGGTTGTTACCATGGAAACCATTTTAACCTGGGGATGAAAACTTGTATTATTCATCCTCCCCGTGGCGATGTGGCCGGGAGTGGGCTTGACCTTGTCCCGCTCTCCACCCCCGATGGAAAGAATGTGAGTTCGGTTACAAAATTGGCTCGAGGATACCTGCCCATTTTTCTGTTTCTTTTCACTGTGAGCGGAAGTGACAACTGATTTGGACAAAAGTGAGCAACGTCCATTGAAGTATTCACAATGGATACTAGGCGTAAGGTTACACTTTAAGACCGAGNTCTAATCATAGCGAGGGGTTATTTTTTTCGTGTCATTTAGTTCATGAAATGCAATTCAGATGTTTCTTTGCTCACTTTCATGCCGGAGACGCCTAATAACATTCCAGAATCATGAAGTGGCAAATACCTGAGTGTTGACGCAGCTTTTGTCATTGACATATTCTCTCCCATTTTTTTGTTCTTGCTATCTAAAAATGAGCAAACATGTATTTTCCCCTTTCAATCAAATGTCATTCAGAATATAAGTTTCGAATAAAAATGAACTTTGCATGTCCGTGCTTGAAACATTCGGCGAGTTACCACTGTGAGCAGACGGAACAAAATGATTGGGACAAAGTAAATAACTTCCACTGAAGCATTCACAATAGCTAGATACACACAAAATGAATTTTCTTTCTTCGAATTTCGTTTGGGAATGACGGAGAGATGTAACACTTGGCTTGACATGTTCAGTGAATAAAAAGGGACGCTATCATATTATTTTTTTTTAATTTTGGGATTCTGAAGCTTTTCTGAATGTTTGAATGAAGTTGTTTACATTTTCAGATTCATTTACTCCTACCGATTACAGTGTATAACCGATCAACAAGTTGTTTGTTGATCATGTTTACAATTTCAACTTCTTAATCTTATTTAAGAAGAATATTATCGTTAATGTTGCTTGGGGGTTTTAAGAAGAAAAAAAACTAATCATTACCGAAGTGGATAAGTCTTGTGTAAGATTCGCAAGAAAAAAAAATAACATGTATCATGCAGACAGCACATCGTTAACTTCATGTCGGTTACCATGACACCCATTAATTTACCATCTCAAACAAGTTCGATCCAACCATTTTAAAGTTGAATCCATGTTGCTTAAAAGGGTAACTTCACCATTTTTAAAGGTTGTCACTTCTCCAACCTTTTAAAATATCACTTCAACATTTGAGTTTTCAGAGTATAATATCACCAAGCAAAAAAAAATGATGCATTAAAACTGTGTAAGGACTAACGGGTTCAGATACCGTATAGCTTCATTGATGCTTTATGAAAGATGTGCACACAATAAAATACTCAGTTGAATAAAATCTCCCCAAGTTTAGAAGAAAAAAAACATGGATTTTCTGGTACGAGTCCTTAAAGAAAATGCGAACTTATCTAACGGTCCGTTCAATACATTTATTCTCTAATTTCACATCATATAAACATTATTGACATCTAACATACAGTGCCCAATTAGAGAAAAGAGAGGATTTAAATTTTCGAACATTCAAAATGACCTTACTGAAATAACTAGGGCATTTAGGGGGAATACGGAGGGAATAACCATGATGACCGCGCATTGAATCCTTCGCATCAAAATTAATGTTTGCATACTGTCAGAGTTGCGCAAGTTTGATATCCCTCTTTCTTTTCTTGGCGCGAATCGGGGATCGCTCTCATAAGTTTCGAGAGCATCTCAAGACTGGGTGGTAAGGGGTTGTTGCCATGGAGACCATTTTAACCTGGGGATGAAAACTTGTATTATTCATCCTCCCCGTGGCGATGTGGCCGGGAGTGGGCTTGACCTTGTCCCGCTCTCCACCCCCGATGGAAAGAATGTGAGTTCGGTTACAAAATTGGCTCGAGGATACCTGCCCATGTTCCTGTTTCTATTCACTGTGAGCGGAAGAGACAACTGATTTGGACAAAAGTGAGCAACGTCCATTGAAGTATTCACAATGGATACTAGGCGTAAGGTTACACTTTAAGACCGAGTTACAGAGTAAGGTCGTAACATACGTCATTCCCTCTTATTCTGCAGAAAAATAGATGTTGCACCTGTTTAGTGAATGAATAGGGAAATGAAATTGTTTTATATTCATGAAGCTATTGTAAAAGCTTGAATGAAGTTATTTACTTTGTCGAATTCCTTTGCCCCTTCTTTTCACAGTACATCCCCTCTCTCTCTCTCTCCCTCTCTCTCTCTCTCTCTCTCTCTCTCTCTCTCTCTCTCTCTCTCGCTCTCTCTCTCTCCTCTCCCTCTCTCTCTCTCTTTCCTCTCTTTTGTCTAGTGTTTCATCAAAGTTGTTTGTTTTACGATAATATAATGTGTTGGGGTTTTATTAATCCAATATCCAATTGTTAAAAATCAATATTTCTCTCGGGGAAGCATATAACTTTCGCTGTTTTTGCGATTTAACATTTGCAAAAGTAAAAACGCTACTGCAAATGTTTAGTTAATTAGTGTAAGCTCTCTCTATTATTCTTTCTCTCTTCCTTCCGCCCCCTCTCTCTACATGTATTCCCCCCCCCCTTCTCTCCCTCTCCGTCTCTCTCTCCCCCTCCCTCTCTCTTACTCTCTCTCTCTTTCTATCTTTCACTCATCTTTCTTGCATGTTTCACGATGATATCATTTGTTGATATTTCATCAATCAGATATACAATTATCAAAAATCAATATTCATTTCGAGCGAGCATATTACTTCCGCTGTTTTCGCGAATCGATATTTGCAATAGTAAAAATAATACTGAAAGTGTAAGCTCTCTCCATTACTCTTTCTATTTCCCTTCTACCCCCCCCCCCCCCCCCGTTTTTTTTTTTTTTTTTTCTCTCTCTCTCTCTCTCTCTCTCTCTCTCTCTCTCTCTCTCTCTCTTTCTCTATCTTCACTCTGCTCTTTCTAAATATCTTTCTCTGATATCTCTTGCATGCTTCACGATGGTATCATTTGTTGATATTTTATCAATCAGAGATCCAATTATTAAAGTTCAATATTTATTTCGGGCGAGCATGTAACTCTCGCTATTCTTTTGCGAGTGGTTGGAAATAAAACTAAAATGCTCTATAACTGAAAGTTTAGTGTTAATGTTAGCAAAGGATGTTTGCGCAATACATATATATTTTGTTTTTACCATATCATGATACTTTTCAACCGCTTTTCCTCTGTAGTGTCTTTGGCGCATGCTTCGAAGTTTATCCACATCCTTTTTGTTTTCTCTCTCTATCTCTCTCTCTCTGCATATTACCAGCCAGATCAGAATATTTGAAGATAGCAATTTCCATATTCTATCCATCAAATATCGTGAATATTGACATTCGTTCCCTGTATGTTTCCACGTTTCCTGATATGACAGAGGTCTTTGGGGGAATTTACAATGTGTCTGGGAATATCTTGATGATACTTTTTCAATTCTAAACCCTTGGTACATCGTCTAAATTTGCTTGGTTTCCAACTGATTTCGAATTAATTTCATGTATGGAGGAACTTCTTGGAAAGNTCACAATGGATACTAGGCGTAAGGTTACACTTTAAGACCGAGTTACAGAGTAAGGTCGTAACATACGTCATTCCCTCTTATTCTGCAGAAAAATAGGTGTTGCACCTGTTTAGTGAATGAATAGGGAAAGGAAATTGTTTTATATTCATGAAGCTATTGTACAAGCTTGAATGAAGTTATTTACTTTGTCGAATTCCTTTGCCCCTTCTTTTCACAGTACATCCCCCCCCCATCTCTCTCCCTCTCTTTCTCTCTCGTTCCTCTCCTCTGACTTATGTGTTTTACCAAAGTCGTTTGTTTTACGATAATATCATTTATTGAGGTTTCATCAATCAAATATCTGATTGTTACAAACTAAAGTTTCTTCCAGGAGATCATATCATTTTCGATAGTTATTTTCGAGTCAACATTTGCAAAAGTAAAAATGCTACTGTCGTGTAAGCTCACTCCAGTACTCTGTCTCTCTCCCTTCCGCCACCTCTCTCTCTCTCTCTCTCTCTCTCTCTGCTCTCTCTGCTCTCTCTCTCTCTCTCTCTCTCTCTCTCTCTCTCCATCTACCTTTCTCTTATCATTTTTGCATGTTTTATGATGATATCATGATGATACCATTTGTTAACATTTCATCAATCAGATATCCAATGATTAGAAATGAATTCTTGTTTCGGGAGAGCATATATTTGTTGCTGTTTATGCGAGATAGCTTTTTGTAAAGCAAAAATGCTACCGAAAATGTTTACTTAGTACGTGTAAGCTCACTCTATTAATCTTTCCCTCTCCCTTCTGCCCCCCCCCCCATCTCTCTCTCTCTCTCTCTATTTCTCTCTTTCTTTGCTCTGCTCTTTCTCTCTTCCTATCTATCATTCTCTTATCTCTCTTGCATGTTTCTGATTGATATCATTTGCTGATATTCTATCAATCAGGTATCATATTATTCAGTATCAATATTTGTTTTTGTGAGAAATATCGTAGATATTAAGTGCATTCCCTTTATTTGTCCACGTTTCCTATTATAATATAGTTCTTTAGGAGATTTCCGACGTGTCTAAGTATATCTTGATAATATTTTTTCAATTCTAAACCCTTGGTACATCGTCTAAATTTGCTTGGTTTCCAACTGATTTCGAATTAATTTCATGTATGGAGGAACTTCTTGGAAAGTTCAAGTCAAGCATTAATTCCTCTTGACGCTGCGATTATTCGTCTACGAGTGACCTATACCGTGTTTTATCGTCAGACTCTTTATCAAATGGAATACAAATTAATCTATCTCGCTACAAACTAATTACATTTCCTTGAGAATGGTAGTAGAGTGGAATTTTAACGAGGAGGAAACAATTCTCGCGAGAAGGAATTGAGACAGCACAAATTTCTTCTATAATGCTCCAGTCACTCGCAGTTTGCATCCAGTGCTAAAAATGGGTAGCACGTCTATGATTCTTATTATTACTCTTGAACTACATTTTTATGCAAAAATCCATTTTTGAATACATTTCACCGACTTGTAACGAAACGCAATCCAACGTGTGCTAAGATAATTAATCAGCAGTTTGGAATAATCAACCCATCAACTGAGTTGAACAGATTTTTTTAACATTCAAATGTGGAAACCAATACCCTAAATGCTCAATTTGATTGCAATTAAAATCGAAATAGGCTATCGAACTATTGCAATTGCGATGTCTTAAGCCCCAATTACATAGAAAATCCGATATGAAAACGATTGAATACGACTATTTGTTCAATGGCAGTAAAATGTTGATTGAACAAGTCGTGTTGAGTCGTGATGAGTCAGGATGAGTCGGGGCTACTTTGTTATTGGGACTTCAGCAAATTACATTCCTTCCTCTCGAATCCAATATCTCCACAAAGTCACGTATATTAAATGTTTTGCCTGAATTTGGCACATTGTAGCCCTTTCTATTTGCAGCCATCAGATCGTCTTTACTGCACTGTTCTGATAGATTTGGGCATTGAAGAAGGTGTTGCATAATTTGTAAAGCAATATAGTCACTATTTGCATTGTTATCATTGGCAAATTACATTAATAAATCTTCATATTTTTGAATAAGCAGCTCCTACTCTGTATTGTGGAAATATGCTCAACTTTATCAAAGCACACTAATAGACATCCTCCCAAAAAACAAAGATAATGGCTGCGGAAAAGTAAAATGATATTGGGTGATCGAAAAATTAAGTCGAACACAATTTCAATGGTTCTTTGAAATGCTATTCAAATCGCAACCGGCTTGTCATTGTTGTGTCCACACAGTTCTATTTACGGCGAACGGATCTATTCTCCTTCGACCGACTTTATTTTTCAAAATTTCGTGTTAAATGATATTGGATGATTGAAATTATAAGGAGGATAAAATTCGTTTTCTAATTGGGCACAAGTCTTTAACAACTTTCTAATTGGGCACAAGTCTTTAACAACTCTTTTAACCTTTAACGGTTATTTTTGCGGCGTGTCACGTGACCGGACAGGCCGTTTTTAATTCCTGCAAAGTCCATCTTGTAATATATCAACCTATTAAAGTCCAAAGTATCTCCTTCCCGTAACGTCCTCACATCTCGACGCCGCATGAAGGCGCAAATTTCTTGGTATATATCTTTATCAGGATACTTGCTCCGCGGATATGGTGTAGAGACCGGGAGAAAGCAATACTTGGTTATTTATTACTCAGTCTTCGGCCTGGCACCATGGACAGTAATGCAGATGAAACGGACATTTCTTGCTAGGATGTAATACGAATACAGATATCCGTTGGTTTGCGTGGGTATCTGTATCTGAGCGTTTTTTTTTATTGTTTTCCGAACTACCGACCCCTCCCTCCCCCTCCTATTTTCTCTTTCTGAGAGAGACTGAGCAACATGTGTGGACCGGGTCAGTGGTAGAGTGTCTGCGCCATGAACGGGAGGGAGGTCGAGGGTTCGATCTCCGGTCGATGCATATTAAAGACATTATTTTGGGGCCAGGTGCTCGGTATTTAAGAATGGAGAAGGGGTAATAATAACTTTATGTTATTTACGGCCCGCTGGAAGAACAGCTCAAGGCTGATAGTGGTTACTCTGGGTAAATACAGAACTAGTATTATTATAAATCGTATTATTATATCATTTATGCAATTCTCTCTCTAAGACCTTTATCTGTCTAAACTCCATCTCCTACCCCTATATATTCAACTATCCATTCATCTATTTGTCAATCTAGTCTTGACTGTGTATATTCCGTATAACTGAACTAATTTTGTTGGTCCATCAACTATATGTGTGCTTTTTACATTATAAGAGGTGTAAATATTAAATATCTTTACTTTTGAGACATTAGCTAATCTTTTCGTTATTAGTTTATATCATTTTGCTTTCCTTCATAGAAAAGAACAATCGCTTTCACGTTAAAATTCCGATTATAGCCGCCATTTGATCCTTTAAGTTAACTATACATTGGTGAGGTAATTGAGTTTTATGAGAATCAGATCTCATAGAAATCCCAGTGATGGTACTTTAAGGAAATAGACACGAGTTCATCTCAGAATGATGTTGTACCATCAAACTGTTTCTTAATCAGTAATCCTGACTCGCTGTCGAAGTTGGATAGCAACACCTAGGATGTTTAGACGAGGGGGGTGGGGCCTCGACTGTTGGTGTCCGCCCCCCCCCCCCCCCCCCCCCCCCTGCAAAAGGGGGGTCCCGGGGGGGGGGGGGTGGCTAAGCTAGGCTGTCAAAGGGGCGGGGGAAGTTTTCACCCCTCAAATTGTGTGCCCCTCTCAGCCATTTTGTCGCCCTCTATAATTCAAATTTTGGGCGCCCCCTCCTTGCTCTGATATGGGGAGATGGGTTAGCGCCCAAAAGCAACCCACCCACAGTGCGCACGAACATAGATAAAATGATTAGCAGGAGAGTGCTGATCTGTTTGCATTTAATAAAGGCAAAATGATTTTGGCTTAGACCAAGTCTTTAATCCGCAACAAAATGAAAACAGCAATGAAATGAAAGGGAGAGACGGCACGGGGAAATACATAATGAATCCACAACAGAGCAATAGAGATAGGGGCGTGTATCATAATCTAAAACCAAGATTGTCCATTTATTCCATATCAATAACTTTTTTAAATGATGCTCACATCCCGAATATTCTCCCCAGTTCCTTGAATAACACAATCAATATATACACACAACTAAAATATATAATGCTCATATTCTGTGTCAGAACACCACGCTCTACCCACTCCCGGAGCCAGACTTCCCACAACATTGTCACTTGCTCCTTTTTCATTTTGCTTTGGGCTAGTTTAGCAATTAATAATCGACATTTTAACTGCAAAGTTTTCATTGGCGATAGAATGCTTTTAACTCAGACTCGTTCCATTATAAAAGGAATACCCTAATTTCCGCGCCGCGTAGATTAAGATGCTGATTTACCACCTACATATCGAAACACTGATGATCAGCTAAAATTATAACATTTTGATAGTTGGGGAGTAAAGTGTTTGAATTGGCTCCATGACCACTCCTCCAACAACAGTTGAAATGTACAAGTATAAATATTTGCTTTTCTGGGGGAAGAACAGAGCCACTTTGATAATGGCTCTTAAATGGGCAATCCATCCGATATTCATTTTATTCCTCTTGCTTTCATGTTGTATATATTTATTTTGTATTTTTTATCGGAAATAAAGTATCGGAAATAAAATCAATTAATCAATCAACCATGCAATAGTTTAAATTCAAGCTTTTCCAGCCGTATATCTCAGTGTTCCACTGACAATTTTATCTTGAAAGGACACAGGAGCTTCGCTTAAATACCAAAGAAAAAAAGACATGATCATTTTGTTTTCTCGCGTGCGCATTATCAGATTATCATGAATACGTTTTTAGCGATTGTGGGTGCAAGGGGGGGGGGGCAGCTACTAATTTGTTTGGTCTAAGCACCATGTTTCTTAGACGTACCAATGGGCAAATACTATCATTTATGATATTTTGCCAATTGTTTTCTTGAAATAAGTTTTAACTTACTGTATAAGTGCGTAAAATGCATTAAGAAGACGATATATAGTCTATTTTCGTAAAATTAGTTAGAACGCCAATTCAATGCTCCTTTGTAATGATATTGAAATCGGAATGGGCTTGTGATTGTTATGGCCGCACAGTTCAATACATGGTGTACGGCTCTATTCTCCATGACCCACGCTTTAAAAAAGATTCAATACCCTGCGAAAAGGCAGTAAAATGAAAATTAAAAATGCCTACAACCCCCACCTCTCCCCCTCTATCCCCTAGCGCATCTTTGATGCATGGGGTATCATCCACGAACGGAACCGCCTTGGGTTCTATCTCCATTAATATCCATTTAAATTAGCCGAATTGATTGTTGATGTATGTGTCTCGCCTGGATATACCCTACAGTCTTGGCCTTTTCCTTTCCCCCTATCTTCCCGATAGATAGATAGCCAGGTGTGTGTTTTGGCTAGCCCCTTAGAGAGTTTTGATAAATAACGTCGCATCTTTTTGTTATAGGCCCGCAGCGAATGTTTCCACTTAATGTAATCAACGACGTGCGATGTATCAAATGCGGTTGAAAATGGATGGAAGATGATTGAAAGGAAGACTATCGTTCTTGGAAAGAAGGAAAATGAGAAGGAAAATAGGGAGATGGTGATGATAATGATGATGATGATGATGATGATGATGATGATGATGATGATGATGATGATGATGATGATGATGATGAAGAAGAAGAAGAGGAAGAAGAAGAAGAGAAAAAGAAGAAGAAAGAAGAAGGAGTAGTCGTAGTAGTAGCAGTAGTAGTAGTAGTAGTAGTAGAAGAAGAAGAAGAAGAAGAAGAAGAAGAAGAAGAAGAAGAAGAAGAAGAAGAAGAAGAAGAAAAGACGAAGTAGAAGAAGGAAAAAAAGAAGAAGAAGAAGAAGAAAGAATGGCAGATCTATAAAAAGGAAAACACGAGAGAAAGGAGGCGGAGAGGTAGAAGAGGGAAGAAGATGGAAAGAATATGTCTCCTTTAATGCGCATAAACTTATACAACTCTTAATACCATTGTATATGTTATTATGGCGTGGATTAAACAATTCCTTCTTTAAACTATGTCACAAAAGTCGAGCAGAGTTATTTGGGGATACTTTTAATTCAGAAAAATACGAGACATCTGGAGATTATATGAAAAAAAAGCAGCGATATCCTCATTACACATTATTTAGTATTTGCACTTTCGGTATTGCGTTTCTTTCGACAAAACGGATCTGATTACATCGAAGAAAATGAATAAATTTGCAGTAGTCTGATATCAAATAACATATTACATTTAATGGTAACTTTTGATGATCAACATGGCAACAATATAATGTACATAAGCGAATGTGTGCATGTGTAAATGCAAACATATGATTGCTCTAAACTATCAAACAAGTATTTTTTTGTTATTTAAACGTTGACGTCTACTCATGAAATGATATCGTATAATAATGAGTTACTGTATCATTCTGATGTTTAAGGAATTATCATGTTCTATATATTTAAAATGTTTAAGCCCCGGTCACATAGGACCCCGGAAGCAACACGATTCACCCCGACGCGTTGTTCTGAGGCAGTTAACTGTGAATTAACAACGAGTCGGGGTGAATCGTGTTGCTTCCGGGGTGTGACCGGGGCATTATCTAGAATCAGTTATATAGTAGATATATCAATATATAAATGTAACTGTATTATACGCAATGAAAATGTATATCAATCATAAATTCCCTTTAGTCATAATAAGATGATCGCGGATTTTTTTCTATTTTTTCTTTTTCCTTCTCCTTTTTTGCTCTTATCCTTTCCTAATTTTCCTTGTTAATTCTTTTTTCTTTGTCATCATTTTCTTCTACTATTTTTGATAGCACTTTAACTTTTCTTTCTTCTTCTTCTTCTTCTTCTTCTTCTTCTTCTTCTTCTTCTTCTTCTTCTTCTGGTTCTTCTTCTTCTTCTTTTTCCTTTTCTTCTTCCTCTTCTTCTTCCTCTTCTTCATCCTCTTCTTCTTTTTTGTTTTTCTTTATCTTTTCTCTGTTCTTCTTTTTATTTCATTTTCTTTTTCTCCCTCTTCTTCTTCTCATTTCTTTCCTTCTCCTTTCTTCTTCGTCTTCTTTTCCTCCTCCTCCTTCTCATCCACCTCCTCCTCCTTCTTCTTTGTATTATTCAAACGGTGAATGAACTTGACCGGTTAGCAAAGTGATGCGTGATATTGGAATTTCATCAAATAATCACCGACGTAAAAGTTCTATTAATAATTGAGGATCCTATTTTTAGGAGTGTGGTATGGTTTTTTTTCTCAGAATCATTTTATACATATATCATAAGGAACAAAAGTTGTTTGTATTGACAGAAGGTCCACGCACTAATTTTTAGTTGCACGTTTGTTTTTTTTCTTATGATATAGGTGACTACAGCAAAAGATGACCGACCTTGGTTGGGTGTAGCTAGGCTATTGACAGCAACCCATGCGTGAAGGAATCCGAGAAATTGCACCGATTATGAACTTGGACGGTTAGAAAAACAATCGCGCGAAAATGAGATGCGAAATTGGTGATATAGAAAATAGAATCTGAGCATTGATTAAAGGTTCTAGGATCTTCTGACTGACTATCCCCCACAGGCCTTGCATGGCACAATGACGCAACGGCAGTGTAGCCGTCTGGGCTTAAATAATCCGCTATTCGATATTTCCTTAAGAGAAATTCGAGCATGACTTAATCTTTTCTGCACTTGTTAGTCGACAAAAAACTGAAAGATTCATTTCCCCGTAATGCACCGCGCCGTAGGAAAAGTTTTTATTACGGAGCTTAAGCTAAGAAGACGGAAGGGCCGATCAGGACGTTATTTTTCAAGCGCGGGAAAATCTAGCGGGCCGCTAAGGTTGAGAACGCCCGCTATATTTCCTCTCGCTTGAGAAATAACGTCCTGATCGGCCCTTTCGTCTTCTTTGCTTATGTTCCTTATTATTGCTTGCAGCCAGTATAAACGCTATTCAGTAAACAGAATTTGTAGATGAAGCCGAATAGAGCACCAACGTTCCCTAAAGAGAATAGGCCAGGATTATGCGTTGTCGCCCTATGGACGTTAAATGTAAAGCTTATTTTTGCTCTGATTGACTGTTTGCTATTGAAATTATTATTAGGATTTCTAGGACATAACGTCACAATGATAGCAATTAACTGTGACATTTTCGTAGAAATGAATTTATTTCCAATGAGGATCGCAAATGAATCGTCCCATGTCTGCAAACATCCCATGATTATTTCTTTGCCAATATCATTCCATTTCCGAAATAAAAGATAACCAATGTCGTCTTATTTCCATAATAGTCTATTATTCTATGATGAATTTCGAATCAGATATACTTCCATTGCTTGGAAACTAATATTAGCTTAAATACATTATTATTTTGGAATCTTCATACCCCAATATTCTCCCTTTTTGTTTTTGCTTTGTTTTCATATGAGATTCAAAGTAGCAGAACACAGTGGAAACATAGGCGGGGATATCCTAGTATTTCGATCAACAATTTTATTTGTAACGGCAAGATTATAATGATTAGCAAATTCATCATGATCTTTTCAACTTTGGCCATGTTTGATTCCAATAAAACCGCAAACTCATCCACCCTCCACTCGTTGATGTCGACCATTATCAAATAAATACATTGAATTTAATTTTGGCAAGTGGCCATGTTGGAGTTTTAAATGATTGCGAACTGCCACGAGATTGCCCTTAAAAACTATCACTTTTAGCTTTCCTTTCCTCAATACTAAATACGGAAGACCTCTCTCGTTCGCGACTTCATTGCTACCATGTTCCATTCCTACAAAACCGGAAAGTAACTGTCTCCGTATTATTATTATTATTATCACTATTATTATCCCCCATTGATGGCTATCAGCAGTAGATATGTACATATTATGAAATTCACCGTATGCTCAAGTTGGTATTTAAAAAACGAGCATTGAGATATGGCTATTCTTAAAGATTCCGACCTACTCCTCCACCGTCCTTCGATCCTTCCGGCTAATTTTGAATACTTCCATGTTCTACTTCTATAAAACCCCAAACGAATCGTCTCTATTTCAACCATTCATTTTTAAAGATACATGTCATAGAGTATATTGTTCTAATTTCCGCCGATAAGGTTACTCTTAGAAATTAAAATCTGTATCTCACATAATGGAAAAAACGATCGAAAAACGATCGCAAACGTAGTTTTATTTTATTTGGGTTTACAAGGGTTGCAATTCCACAATGTCGTTAACTGTTGCAAGACAGTTTGAAAAAGAGTTATCAGAGAGTTATTCGTTTGAGAGTACTAAACTGTATCAAACTTAATCACTCATTTTCTATAGAAACGGGGACAGACCTGTTTACTGTCAACAGTGAACGTTCCCCAATTATTAAAGGCTTAATATAGATGTATAATGTATGACCCCTTTTCACCATTCAAAATGCCTAGTCAGCTGCCATTGAATTCGATTATTTTCATTATGCATGGAGTCATGATGGAGTTAACTGTGAAAACTCGTGAAGAAAACAAAAATATTTGTCATTACTGTTTATCAACGTTTCATGATCGCAACGAAAAACAATTTTATTTCAGAAAAAACGCAATTTTAGTCTGAAAATGCGAATCAACAAATATGAAACACTAGCAGAATGAGTGGCCAACATAGCCTGGAAATATGAGAGTAGCTTCGGGTGTTATGCGTGTTGATTGTGAATTCAAAATCAGTTTACATGTAGGGCGGTATGCGAGCGAAGAAAATAACGCACGGTGTTGTTTTTATTTTCGCGCTAGTTAAGCAATTCTTGAGAGAGAGAGAGAGAGGGAGAGAGAGAGAGAGAGAGAGAGAGAGAGGGGCCGGGGGGGGCCGGGGGGGGCGGGAGAAAGAGTAATGGAGAGAGCTTACACATATTAAATTGGAAACTTTCAGTATCATTTTTACTATTGCAAATATTAATTCGCAAAAACAGCGAAAGTAATATATTCGGCCGAAAGAATAATTGGCCACAGAGAAAGAGAGAGAGAAAGAAAGAGAGAGGGAGGGGGAGAGGAAGAGAGAGAGAGAGAGGTAGATGGAGAGAGAGGAGGGAGGAGGGAAGAGAGTGTAATAGGTTCAGATCTACTGTGGAAAGCAAACATTGGGATGTGAGAGTCTCGGGAATGTGCCCTAGGAAGAATCAGAAGGTCGATTTTATTCAAACAATCTTTAAACATTGTCTGATTTGTTATTGAAAACTGTATAATGTGAATATTCTTACAGCTGCTCACAAAGTAATCAAATATTTGAAGCGCCATATCTCCTTAAAACCAAACGTTTAACTCAACGCGTGACAATTCTCGATAAACGTCGTATTTTAACACGAGCACACACTTCCAGTCATGAAAATTCCCGTACCAGAGGATGAACATCTGGCGTGTCTCGGCTTGCCGTGATTTGAATCGCAATGGCGCCATAAAGTTAGATCACGTGACATCAATGCGGCCATCACAATCTCGCGAAATCTCGCACCTGTCTCTACTTTCCCGCGATCGACATTCTTCCTTCCTTTAGTCCACCCCTCCTCCTCCTTGTTAGATAAGTGGATGCTTTTAAAGATGTTTCGACGCTGAATGTGCGAGAATGCTCTGTCACATACCTTCGTCAGAAGCTACCAAATGCTCAACATCAGTTTAATGGCCTCGCTGAAAAACAGCTTGTAGCTGAGTGCAGGCACAATTTTGTAATATTTTGTTGTTACCGTGAATAAATAAAGTCAACCACCAACCTAAAGCCGCCTCACATCTATGTGCATTAAAGCGGACGAAGGTTGACGAATTGGAAACAAACGGAAGCATATGCGTGCAGGAGGAAGGAGACCTGCACAAACTCGCCCTTCTCGTACTAAAAAAGAAGCCCACCTTGGCGAGTTAAACATGTCGCTTTCACGCTGAACGTAAAAACTTCCCTTGTCGACCATAGGGGGTGTTGCTCAAAAGTTGCAATTGATCGCAAGTTGCAGTTGATCGGTACGCGCCAATCAAAATCATTGTTTCATGCGCGTCTTAATAAATGCGCGCACCACGCGCGAATGAAAATGCGCGTTACAATCTGCAAAGTTGCAGCTGATTTGCAGTTGATTTTGAGCAACACCCTATTAGTCCTAGTCCACTTCAACTTAAACCAAGCAATTACAATGCACAGTTCTCTTAAAGAGCTTGAATTTCTTGAGCAAAATCCTCCAAGCGCTCTCCAATCTTACCAATGCAATCTAATCAATGCTAATCAATGCTAATCTAATCAATCTAATCAATGCAATCTAATCAATGCTGCAATATTACCCTGGACTTATCCCAACTTACGTCGTCGCGGCATGGCATTTCAAGGAATGAATATCAGTGTCCGTACCAATCCCTCTCCTGTGTTAAGTGCAGCACAATGTGAATGAATTTATTGCTGAAAGAAATAAATGACATGGTGCGGGATTTGAACTGCAATCCTCTGGCTGAAATACGAGAGTTAGAAGCACTACCTCCTGACGCCTTGTTGGTTGTTATTGCGAATGTTAGACTGAGCCGATCACCGGCATTTCCCAAGTAGTCAAACGTCGATAGAAAATGGCGACTCAACTATCAGAATCAGCGCTCCAAATTTTCAATCCTCTTAAAGAGATGGCAGCGGTGGGATGGTAAGATATTTAATGTTCCAACTTAACCTTGCAATTTGGTAACATTCCTTTTTTCACCTGTACCTCTTTTCCATCCATCTCGCCTTTTTCAAATTCTTTAGTCGGTCAAAAAATTGCGATTACTCATTTTGCGGCACGATCGCCAAATAGCCTCACTCCCGGCGCGCAAAAAACAAACTATCGCTATCCGTCTCTATTTCAAAACATCTTTGACGCCATTTTTTTTATTTCGGTCATCTCGGTTAAAAGGTTTCAACACCTCAGTAAAATTACGAAAAAGGTAGCTATGTTTTGCCGTGTTTTTTTTCTGTTTNGGGGGGGGGGTTAATGGGTCATGTTGATAGACCTGAAAACTGTATTGTAGTGTACATTTTTTCTCCAATTAATAGAAAGATATATAACATAACATACTACAAAATCATAATATATATAACAGATTTCCTTCAAGAAGATTTTTTTCCACACTGTGCTGCAATATACACAGAAGAGGAAAATGGTATACCGGCAGGAATTTATTCCTTTAAATCCAAAACGTTAACACATCAAATTACTGTTTCATATTTTGAGCTCAATCATTAAACAAACTACTCATAAATGCACCCTTGAGTGATCCTGCAGCAGGATGGACTAATTAGAAAAATAGGGGACCTATTTCTGTTGGTGACTCAAGGCAGGACTATGGGGCCTCTAACAACAAAAAGATACGATCAATTTAAGAATTATCGTACTTCTATAGTACACGTTTTGCCATAGATATGCGATTGATATTCACGGAAAGTTCAGCTGCATATTTTATGTTACAGGCCCCATAGCTTGCTATTCGATATTGTCCATTACTCCTTGTGTAGCTTATTAATTATCGATGATCACTTTATATACTCATACTCTCATACAATTTCGCTAATCATTTTCTTTTCTTTCGTTCTTCTATATGCTATTTTGCTATTGGCTTTGCTTCTATCTCAATTGAATGCATTGAACCATATGAAATTGAACAAAAAGGTTATATTAGTAAATGAAAAGGGGTTTGACATTACAATAAAGATTAAGAATAAACACTGTTCATCTTTCGACTTTGCTTTAAAATGTAGTTAGGGAAGTATTAGCTACAATTTAAATGTAATTAAACATTTAGCTTGCGAGTAAACTTATTTCAAATTACACTCATGAGAATATATCAGTTGCCTGTCAAGTTATGAAAAATTAGTTTTTATTGTGTTTGTCTTTTTTTGCTTTGATGTGTTTTAGTTTTTGTTCACAATCTATTCATTATCTCTAACAAATCATTTTCCCTCCTCATGATATTCCTTGAAATAAAAGACTCCATAATTAAAAAGCATAACCTACATACCTCAATCATATATCAATAAGCCGGAAACGGCGTTACATTTTCTGGTTTTCCCCGCCAGACCACGTGATCATTCATTTCAACCAATCAGCGCGCAGCAAAGCTAATCTTTAACTCGGAAGTGCACGTTAAGGGCCAGCTGCGCGGTCTGAAGAGCGCACTTCTCTGAATGTTCGTAATTCGCCGCCCAACGACCCGCTTGGCGTGTGTTTTAATCGGTCTCGAGCCCGACTTAGGGTCTATTAAATGCTACTGAGCGGAGTGCATTGATATATCGACTCCGATAACTCATCCCGATCAAAGTAAAGGCCGACTCACACCTTTGCATTTTTAGCCTGCGTCGGCCCACTACACTGCAACAATGCTGGTGTTAAATTTAACACTAACCGGAATCTATATAGAACCACACCAGAAAAGTGATAAAATAACACCAGTTTAGAATCCATTCAATATATTTCAAAACTAACTGGTGTTGTTTGAGGCCCCGATCAACAGCAGTCGGTGTTTGAATATATTGATTTGATTCTAAACTGGTGTTATTTTAACACTTTCTGGTGTGGTTCTATATAGATTCCGGCTGGTGTTAAATTTAACACCAGCGTTTTTTTAAGTGTATTTCTAACATAAAAACGCTTCCTTGAGCGCACATTATTCGTAAATCAGACAGTTGACTGGCGTTCGGGTTTCGCTCAAGGAGTGTACGCCTAACGTTAGTCCACCGTATGACATGCGTATTTGTGCGTCAAGGGCAGGCTAAAACGCAAAGATGTGAGTCGACCTTAATATGNCTGTTTCATATTTTGAGCTCAATCATTAAACAAACTACTCATAAATGCACCCTTGAGTGATCCTGCAGCAGGATGGACTAATTAGAAAAATAGGGGACCTATTTCTGTTGGTGACTCAAGGCAGGACTATGGGGCCTCTAACAACAAAAAGATACGATCAATTTAAGAATTATCGTACTTCTATAGTACACGTTTTGCCATAGATATGCGATTGATATTCACGGAAAGTTCAGCTGCATATTTTATGTTACAGGCCCCATAGCTTGCTATTCGACACTGTCCATTACTCCTTGTGTAGCTTATTAATTATCGATGATCACTTTATATACTCATACTCTCATACAATTTCGCTAATCATTTTTTTTTCTTTCGTTCTTCTATATGCTATTTTGCTATTGGCTTTGCTTCTGTCTCATTTGAATGCATTGAACCATATGAAATTAAAAAAAGAGATTATATTAGTAAATGAAAAGGGGTTTGACATTACAATAAAGATTAAGAATAAACACTGTTCATCTTTCGACTTTGCTTTAAAATGTAGTTAGGGAAGTATTAGCTACAATTTAAATGTAATTAAACATTTAGCTTGCGAGTAAACTTATTTCAAATTACACTCATGAGAATATATCAGTTGCCTGTCAAGTTATGAAAAATTAGTTTTTATTGTGTTTGTCTTTTTTTTTTTTGCTTTGACGTGTTTTAGTTTTTGTTCACAATCTATTTATTATCTCTATCAAATCATTTTCCCTCCTCATGATATTCCTTGAAAAAAAAGACTCCATAATTAATAAAGCATAACCTACATACCTCAATCATATATCAATAAGCCGGAAACTGCGTTACATTTTCTGGTTTTCCCCGCCAGACCACGTGATCGTTCATTTCAACCAATCAGCGCGCAGCTAAGCTAATCTTTAACTCGGAAGTGCACGTTAAGGGCCAGCTGCGCGGTCTGAAGAGCGCACTTCTCTGAATGTTCGTAATTCGCCGCCCAACGACTCGCTTGGCGTGTGTTTTAATCGGTCTCGAGCCCGACTTAGGGTCTATTAAATGCTACTGAGCGGAGTGCATTGATATATCGACTTCGATAACTCATCCCGATCAAAGTAAAGGCCGACTCACACCTTTGCATTTTTAGCCTGCGTCGGCCCACTAC
>BQKZ01000504.1:9239-22304 GCA_036244855.1 Temnopleurus reevesii | reverse complement strand
ATTCTGATGCTCATGAGTGCGAATAGTTTTAGCCAGTACCGAGAATCAAGTCATTGTATATTACTTTTATATCCCTTCTTACAACAACATTAACAATAAAGTAGTCTATTGCAGCAGATTAAATAATCTTACCTTGTCTTAATGATAATTTGATAATCTGATAAATTGTTTTTCTGATCTCTGGCCCGTCTTCTCGCTGAGCACATCATGTAAACGAAGCCCGCCAGAAGTTCTCCGTGCCGTGTAGGTGGGAAGCACTGTCTCTCTCGCGCGCGGGCGGGTCTCTGAGTGCAGGCAGTGCAAATAGTTTGAGCCAACAGTACCGAGAATCAAGTCATTTGATATTACTTTTCTATCCTTTCTTACAACAACAACAACAACAACAACAATTAATTAGTCTATAGCAGCAGATTAAATAATCTTACCTTGTCTTAATGATAATTTGATAATCTGATAAATTGTTTTTCTAGTCTCTGGCTCGTCTTCTCGTTGAGCACATCATGCGAACGAAGCCCGCCAGAAGCTTCCCATGCCGTGCAGCTGGGAAGCAGTGTCTCTCTCGCGCGCGGACAGATCTCTTTCAGCCGACTGTGACGCATGCGCACAAGAAAAGTACTATTCCATGGTACTATTCCATGGTATTATTCAATGGCAAACGGCTTTCTTAGCAAATCTATTCATTTATCTCGCCTGTACACTGTCAATGCAACGATCTTAGTGTAAGGGATATATAAAATAAAATAAAAAACGGTCCCTCAAACCACTCTCTAAGAAATATTAAACGTTATGTCAATGACCGCTAAAAGATTCATCAAACTTTCTTCTGATAAGAATGTTGTTATAACAAGCCTCTCCAACCGATCGAAGATTTTATCCCCAAGTGGGATCTCCATAATTAGTCCCCATCTGTATTTAACATTCATGTAATCGTAATCCATCGGAATGGTCACAAAAATATCTTTCTCGATTTCAAAAGCAGGAGAATGGAGTGAAAACACGAACAAGGACAAATTTAGATGGATGGCAATGATGGAGCTGGAATTACCAGTTATCATTGCTTGGGGGCATCTGGAAGATGGAGGACTCCCAATGCTGATGCTTTCTATATTTTACATTTTTATGTGATTTTTTTTTCTAACTCTCAATATCCACATAAATATCCATTACCTTGTTCAGACGCGATTCGGTTGATATCAAATCTTAAAAATTGAAAGTATTAAAATATATATCACATGGAGACACCGTCTGATAAAACGTAAAGATTAGTTTTGGAAGAGATGGTGCTCAAGATATCTAATTACCTTGTGAACTGCGATAAAAGATACGCACATGATACAGTTTTTCAATAACATACTGGAGTATATTATAGATTGTTTAAATAAAGTTGACCCAGAGAGGGCTTAATTATCGCAAAATAAAAATAATGCCATGTGTCAATTTCTTTAATGACACACCGCCTCGCGTGTAAAATGAATGAGAAGCTACAATCCACAGATATACCGCCGGAAGCTACATTAATTTCTCCCCGGCTCCGCTGGTGGCCTATTGTGCTATCGGTCTGTAGGAATAACGGTTGATTCGCATTTCGAAACTAAAATAAGCCGGTATATGTGCGAAATTTTTCCAATTTCGTGCAAATTGATTCTTATGCATGTACAGCACTTTGTAAATACATCGGCATTTTTCACATCAACTTCTGCATTCTGACCATTTATACTAATCTATACCTTTAAGTAATTGATTATCCATTCACACGTGTTGTTTTAAAACTGAATCTATAGAAGAAAATTTGTAAATGCGCAGTTTCTCGCTATTTGTAGTATCGCTAGTTGTCAATTTTTTTTTCAATTCAAATGCGTTTATTTCGTTAAAATACAACACATAAACAAAATAAGTACAATAAAATACATATAAACAATCAACAAGACAGTATTAAAATTGAAGAGGAAAAAAGTGGGAAGAAAGATAGGGGGACAACATACAGTACGCAAATAACATTATTAACGAAAATGAAATGGGAACTGCTGTTGAGACAGCCTCAGCTATTCTGTAGATTAAAACTTGTACTGAAAAAATTAATGTGTAAATTATGAAAATTATGAAAGGGATGTTAATTAATCAAAATGAGCTAAAAGAATATTGTTTGAGATTGGATTTGTTGTCGTCCAGATGTAAGTCTCACCCTAAATTTAAATAGTTCTGGTATAAATTCTTTAGCGTTTGAGCACGCCGAATATGGATTTTTCTAAAAATTGGAATCATGATTATAGCAAAGAGGGGATACCGGTAACCAACTTTCCCGGCGGCAAATCGGAGATGCTTACATTCCCAACGAGGCATTAGCATACACGAGGATAAAAGCTAAAGTTTCAATCACCACATTGCTGAATCAAATATTTTTACACTGGAAAAGCGTATGGTTGTTGGATTTATCATACCTTTTCTCAAAAGAAAAATATTTGTTTCAGGTGTTTGGCTGTTCATGTTTTAATTACTGTCTTAATGTGTATCCCGGAAGCTCATTTTCTGTAGATGTCTAGCAGGTATAATTTATCAGATTTGTTTTATTTAGGCCCTTTTCTGATTTTACACGTGTAAGAAAAGTTAAAATTCGACATGCTGAATGCGATAATAGGTTCATTCTCTTTCTCCCTTTTACGTAATGTTACGTAATTCTACGTAATTTACGAATTTACGTAATTCTACTTTGCAATATAATCTTAAATAAAAATACAAAATAAAAACAAAGATCTTGAATAAAACTGGAAACAATTCACTTAAACATTTTGTACGCTCATAATTCACAAAATGTATCTTTATTTGTACATCTTCGAATTGTATTAAGCGTGCAAAGTGTAAAGTATTGTGCTGTTAATTAATAGCTTTCGAACGGCCATATTACTTCTAACTAGGAATAGTGTAACATAATATTAAGAGAATCGGAAGTAGAGTATAGTAAACAATAGGGGAAGTTATCCTTAAACATCACACAGGAAATATTAATAAAACAATATAGTTTTCTTTTATGGAATCGACGTCAAAAACATTAAAAAACGACGTCAATTTTTGCTACGAAAAACAAATTTCTTGAAATGTCTTTTCTGTGTGTCGCCAAACAAAAAAGCTGTGACTTAACAAAGTAACATTTAAGATGAAAATTTAAAAAAAAAGATGTTTATCGAATTCAACCTGGACACATGTGATTGACACAATTCGGAAACGTCACAAATTGGGATGGACAAGGGACATTAGATGGATATTAGTCCATACAAAGAGCATAAGAGATTGGAAGGGATACGACAGAGTGTTAGCCGATAAGGGAATTTTTCGATAGACAATGGAATGCAATACTAACTAGAAAACGGATCTACACCGTGTGAGATGATCGATAGAGAGTCTGTCAGACAGAAAACAGAGATAACCCGGGGAAACGTTTACGGCATTAAAAATGAATGAATGATGAGAAAAAGTTTAGTTATAAAAAAAAAGAAAAAAAAAAGTAAACTTCGGCCTGTCGACCGCCGCGCCGAGTGCGCATGAGCAGAGACGAGACTTTAACTAAATATATCGGCCTCTTGTGGGTAGAGTTGACAGAAAGCGTGAAGAAAAAATGAAAAGGAAAAGGAATAATGTATAAAACAGGTGAATAATCGAAAACTTGGAATTGGCTTCCTGATGCTTAGGGCGAACATCGTCCGATTTATCCAGATCTATAGATGGTAGCAACATCAACATGCAGGAATGAAACGGAACGAAGGTGAGTTTGCAGTTTGAAAGAGGGGGATGTAAATACCGAGAGAATTGTGAGAGATTGATGTGTGTTCTGGTGTTTGGATTAATTCTAACCCCGGCGGCTCGGGACGGGAAATCCACAACGCCCGCAGGAAAAGTCATCGCCCATGAATATGACTTTGAATTTTTGTTGAAGACGGTAGATGTAGACGCGATGACAATAAAAAAAAAGATGAGGAAGTGTTGGAGGGAATTAGAAGATGGATGGTAAAAATGGCGATGATATTATTCAAAGGGAAGGGGAGGAGTGATAGAGAGATGTCAAAACGTGACGAGCGAGAAAAGTTTGTTTAATGTCACTGTTTTTCATTCTAGACCGGAGAAGTAACATTCCTTTATCAACATATTGTAAATTCACAAACACATTTCAAGAAATGTTCTTATAATGCAGGGATGAAAAAAATACTAAGTTTTTCAGATATTTTTTTCCAGTCATAATCTGTCCTACAAGAATATGTATGCTTTTTAGTTATCCTTAAGTTAGTTAGAATAATTTTCCCCTTCTCCTCCTCCTTCTCCTTCCCCTTCTCCACCTTCTCCTTCTCCTCTTCCTTCTTCTTCTTCTTTTCCTTCTTATTCCTTCTCCTCCTCTTCCTGGAAATTCCAAATGCATATTTTATGCTACATTCACACTAAGGCCGAAAAAATGGTGGGATGCCCTTAAACTCTCTTTTTGAAAAATAAGGTGGGTCGGTCAGAATTAGGTTCGGTTTTTTGGGCCTTATCCGGTGAACAGCCGAATTAACATCTCTATCAGCCAATATATCAAGACAGCAAGAATTAAATAGAAAGTAGTCTGTGTGCCTTATCAGATACAGAACGACCCGCGACGGAAAAACGCCGGTGTTAAATTCATCTGGTGTCATGCGATATAGATACCGGGATGGTGTTAGATTAGCACCCATGGTGTTATTCAGCACCAACGTGTTGTATCTATGTCAGATAACCTTGGATGTTTTACAAAGTGCTACTAGTTTGAAGAATTTCATCTCACCCAAAAGCAAAGGCGGATTTTCTTTCTATTTGTTGCCAGACCTAGGCTGTGTTTCACCAAGATAAGAAAGACTGAGAACAAACTTAAGAACGACTGATATCAGATCTTGCGCTCAATACACTTAATATCTATCAGCCAAACAAAAACGGATACCAGTAGTTCTTAAAGTCGCCATTAAAGTTAAAGTCGTTCTTATTTGGTGAAACACCTCCCTAGCCAGTTGGAGTAGTACAGTCCTATTGATACGATTGTCACCTCTCCCACCCATGCACGTGCTCCCCGTGTCTGCCGGGTTGGATGATCGCAAGAAATCGGGTTATTCTCGCCTAGATTTGGGTCAGAAGATGGGACACGGGATTATAATCGGGCCGAAATCTAGTGTAAATACCAGGAAAGCACCTTACGAGGCGCACCTCTACTCGATTTGAAATGAATTGTCTCTCGGTGGCTCAGGCATGTCCAGCAGGAAGTTCAAAATCGATGAAAGTTAGGCACCGTTTCTGATAGGCAGGCTGGAAGGTGCTTCACAGTCGCCAACCACCCCCTCTCCCCCGCCAGTGGACTGAGAGTTGAAAATTTTTAAATTCTACATCTTATAATTAGCGGAGAAATATATTCTATCGGCGTCGTTTGGCTGATGAAGATGACGATGAGGAGGAGGAAGGGGGGAAGTGGAGGAGGGAAAAGAGGAGGAAGAGGGCGAGGAGGATGAGGGGGAGGAAGGAGAGGGAGGGAGAGGAGGGAGAGGAAGGAGAGGGATTGGGAGGAGGGGGAGGAGGAGTGAGAGGGGACGACGAGGAGGAGGTGGAAGGAGGAGGAGGAGGAAGAAGAAGAAGAGGAGGAGGAAGAAGAAGAAGAGGAGGAGGAAGAGGGGGAGGAGGAGGAGAGTAGGAAGAGGAGGAGGAGGAGGAGGAAGATGAAGGAGTGAGGAGGAGGGTAGGAGGTGGTGGAGGAGGAGGAGGAGGAGGAGGAGGCGAGAAGGATGATGGTGACGATGATAATAGCGCTCCTTTTTTTAATAAATAGAATGGTAACACGTTTTTATTGTTATAGTCCGAAAATACAGTAAGGGTTGAGTATTCATAGCGTTCTATAATCCCAAATCGAAAGACGTCGCTATTTCAATTATAGTCCGAATATAAAAACGGTTTCCTTTATCCGAATATCCAACATACTTGATGAATAAATTTGGAATAAAGAAGTCTGTATCGTTTTCGTCAAAATGACACCCCCTGAAATAGCACTACCAGAAGAAAAAGAACACGCCAAAAGTTGTTTTTTTTTTCATTAGATATTCTCGTTTTGTGCATTACAAATCATTCAATGTTTTAAAACATCGTGAAGTTAACAATTTCAGATTTGAAAGATGGTTTAACCATTTCTACTCAAGACGTAATAAGTTTCCACGTCGCCCAAAAACAACAAACCATAAACATCAATAAATCCATAGGTATTTAAAATTGTGTTTAAACTTTCACCGCATGAAGTTAAAGATATGAATACTTAAAATGTGGCTTTGCGATTTCCAGCGAATTGCGTCACAGCGCTGAAGATGGTGACCATTCCCCCTCTCTCGGGACTCGGCAGCCAATCATGTGTAAGGCCATGCGTCATCAATTTTCCAAAATATGATACCAGTCTTCTTTCCCCGCATGTGTGCTCTAACTAGCAAATATCGACAACCCAATGTCTGCTATCTTAACCATCTTTTAAATCCTTGTTTGTTATTTCCAAGTATCAGATATTTCCATCGGGTTTCTGTCTGTCTTTTGTTTATGATTTTATATCATCTCTATCCACATGCCCACTTGCAACTTTTTCGGAGGGTTTCATTTGGTATGACTTAAACACCCACTCGAAAGAGCATGAATGACAAATGAAAATAGCAAAGAGGCATTAGTTATAGACCTTAAAAATAAATGAAGTTCATTTGCGCGGGTTTATTTTAATTACAGTTCGCGCGAAAAAAAATAAAAGAAACAGACGACAACGCGTCCGGCTAGAGGGCACAAGAATGCATTCTTGGCGCCAATGTCAGTGGTATTCTAGTCACGTGACCCGTAGGCTTTCTCTCAAGTGGTTGTTTCTGGCGCCTTCGTAACGAGATAAGGTGACCTTCAGGCTCTCGTTCAACACCGGAAAAAAGGGGGTTGACCGAGTGGGACTCTCTTTTTCTTTCCCCCATCAAGTTCTGAATGATCTTACAGTGTGGCATTCACGTCATGTCCTAGAGGCGTTGTGCCGCAAAATGAAATGAAGATAGCAGAAGATTAAATAATAATAAGAATGTGATCCTTTTCTTGGAGTCTAGTCTTGACAGAAATGCCACATAATGATGCATGTTTAATGAAAGTAAGAGCGTCGTTTACAGCCAACCGCAGAATCATGGTTAAAATGATGTTCACAGCATTAAGATAAACGTTGAAGCATCCATGTCTCAAGCAATATAAATTTCTCAATCAGATAACAAATAATTGAATAGAGTATCAGATAATAATGATTAAATAGAGTTTCAGCATGTACTAAGTAAAAAAAATGATGAATAAAAAAGGTCTTATAGAAAGGTATTTCGCCTTACTTTCGAAGAATATAAAGTGTAGTTTTTGTTTGTTTGTATTTTTTGCTTTGCTGTGCTTTGCTCTTCTTTCTCTTTTTTTCTTCTAATTTCCAAGTTATGTCCAGTTCATCCATATTTTCACAAACTGACGGTAGCAAAAGGGCATTGTTACATGATATCATCACGTAGGTTACATTTTCGTTGAAACTTGCTGTTATTTTGGTTATCGTTACTTCGTGAAAACACGAATGATATGTACATCAATCGACATGTGTGTATACTGTATTTTATTGCAGAGATTTTGAAAAGCAACATGAAGCACGTCTTAAACTAAAGGCCTTTACAACTTTTGCCCTATTATTAGCAAATGTTTATGGCAACTTTCAACTTCCCAGTAGCAAGCGGAAATAACAGGGAATTCAAAACTTCTCGTTTGAACTTTTTATCAAAAGTATATACAGCCATATCTAAAGCTAATTTTCTATTTTGTTAACCATGTTTTCACAGAGTCACGATAGCGAAAGGGCACTGTTAAACGATATCATCACATTAGTTACTCTTTTGTTGAAACATGATGCTATTTGGGTTATCGTTACTTCCTGAAAACACGAATGATATGTACATCAATATCCATGTGAGTAAACAGTCGCAATGTTGTATTTTATTGCCAGGATTTTCAAAAGTAACAAAAGTACATGAACATCTAAAACTAAGTCCGTGCAACTTTTGCTCCGTTATCGATTTCTTTTATGACCACATACAACTTGATAGCAGCAAATGTAATGTAGTGATGAGGAAATCTAAAATTCTGGTTTGAACTTTTCATCAAAACTGCAGCTGTATTCAAAGGTAAATTGTTATTTCTGCAGAGTCAACATCGTCTGGTGAAGTGTGGAGCAAACAATTCAAATTTATCTATATATTTTTTTCTCTTTCGGAATAGTACAATAGAAGCTCAAAATCCACTCGGTATTTGTCTAATACCAAGAAAACGTATTAGTTTTTACTCAGATGGCGTTGAAACTCGGTTGAACATGCTGGAACACCTTTTCATTTGAATTTGAACCCCAAGAAGTGAGAGCTAGAGCACTCGAAAAGTGAACTTGAACGGAGAGTGAAATTTCAATCAGTGAAGCGCTCGAATCACACGCGGGAAATCCAGATGTATATTCCCGGCTACGTCATATACGGAAGAGACGTTAAAGGATAGGAATTGTTGCTACCCTGTTTTGCGTTCACTCAGAAAGATAGGGGCAATGTCGAACTGATGCTGCTCAGGCCGTGTTCACTATCGAAATGGGCAAAAAGAATTTCAGCTACGATGTAATAAAATTTGTAATCGATTTCATCAAAAGCATCGATCATTTCATTTTATTCAATTATTATGCAATCTGTTGATAGTGATCTCGATTCTGCTTTGTGATCGGAAGGTTTGAGGTTCGAGCGCACTAGTATCATCATCATCGTCGTCATCATCATCATAATTTCATCATCATCATCATCATCATCATCATCATCATAATTTCAGCATCATCATAAAAATCATTATCTCATCATTAAATCACTTTTGCAGTTCGTCATTATCACATGATAAAATACTCGAGAATATTTTTTACTTCATTAGGTATTTTAATCAAAACTTTTTATCAGCATTATATGGATGATTTCTTTTTTTTTATTATTATTTTAATACATTTCTCTCCCTCTCTCTCCTTCTCTCTCCCTACACAGCCATGTCAAAAAGAGGTTCAGTAAAACATCTTGGTCTTGCTAACGTCGACAACTGGAGAATGATGAAGAACGTCAACAGACTGAGGAATCTTCTCAACAACGGCAAGCGATCAGACCAGCTCGATGGCCAATAGATCAAGTGAGTATAACTGTGGACATGGACGGGAGGGCGCCCTTCGCTTATTGATATTACGCTCTAAGAATAATGCGAGGAACATATATTTACCCGGGAAAAGGGATTTCTAATTTTCTCAGTTTTGTTTCTTTTTGTAGTGCAGTAGTGATCACATATAGATTTAGAGCAATTAAAGGTGTTACTACAAAAAGAGTTTAAACAAAGAAAGTTTTATTAAGAATATGTTGCCTCATTTTCGTAATCGACCACAGTTCGGTACTGATCAATATAGCATACCCTCATTTTCCTAGTCAGACTGAATTTATTACAGGAACATATTTATATTGATACTCATATATGTATAGTAAAATGGTTAGGGTATCAAAAAACATCCTTGCTGAAAGTCGTTTATTGATATAGATTAAAATGATAATTGTTCAAAGTTTGTGGCGGTCTAAACCCTATTAAATTACATAAAATCAGTCACAATTTTATTTCATCTTGATTCTAATTGAACAAAAAATATAGACCATTTTTAACATGTTCCTTTTACGATTTTTATCCTGTGAGGTTTCAAGAAATAAACCTTAATTGCACTATTTCAAAATGTTTAAATCCACTTATTACTGTCTCCATTTTTTTTTTTTTTCTCCCCCTTCAATCTGACTCTATATATCTCTATCTTTCTCCGTTTCTGATTCTCCAGGTTGACAAGACATCAACAGTTTTTTTTACATCAGACCTTAAAACATTCCTTGTAATTCAGTTTGCTTTATTTCCAATATCTCCATAGAATACGGATAAATCATAATCTAATTCTTGTTCTCAATAATTAGAGTCCTACACATTGATGAATAAAATCTAGTCACGCTGACTAGTTTAAAGGTAAACGGTGGCACTATAGTCAAGTGAGACTAGATTCTAATCAAAATGACCAGGAATATGGTTTGAAATTGCAATATTTCTGCTCATTTTAACTAGATTCTCGTCATCTCTTGACAATATCAATATTTAGTGCCCCTGGATGCTTTTAATCAGACTTTCTGACTAGTTATTTTTAGGAGTGTACAATAAGGTCATTGACGTGATTTATAAAGAATCTGCCCTACTTTGACATGATCTCCAGCTGACACTTGATGCTGTTTTTCTGGAGTCAACCTGGTCATTATGATGCCCTACAACAGTTGAGAAATGCTATCCCTTCAATAATGTACAATCTCGCGACATAAATCACAGTCGATCATTGTACTCTGGAACCAATAATTATCCGAGATTACCAATAAAATTTTCAACGAATTTCATATTTAGATTGTTTTAAATCAATATATAATTAATGTGATTTCGGACCAATTTGACTCATGAGACTTGGTGGCGTTTAGTGTTTAAATGTATTTTCTGAATTTGTCCTGTTTGGTATAAAGTGTAAACGGTGTAATATCTCCTTGGCGTAAAGTATGTTCCAAAAAGTGATCGAAATGTTGTCATGGCAACGATGGGTATATAAATCCAAGTACTAAATCCTGTAGTCCGATATTTTGTAATATTCATTTTCCGGTAAATGTCTCCGTGACCTTTGTATTAAAAAATATTTCTTGTTCAGCTGTGTTTCATTCAAGAAGACTGAAAATTTGTGGTGGAGACTGCAGTGCAATTTTTATTGTTTCAGAATGCTCATGGCCAAGTGATCCCTCTTAGCTTTATAACGATAACATGTAACAAAAAAAAAGTTACTTAGTGTTGTATGCAATTTTGAGGAAATGTTTAGGGCATGCAGAAAAGGGAAATGATTTTCTAAATTTATGTTCGATTTAAAAGTCATAATAGATTAATGATATTCCCCTTTAAGCCCTTCGATTGTGAATCGATGATAGAACTCATTAAAATTTAACGTTAGAATCACTTTGTTAAACAAAATATATTTTCTTTACTTAGAGTAGACATTTCCATAGATTTTACTTTGCACAAATATATAAATACATACAGAGTGAATTAATTCAATTCAAGTCCGATTGCGATGCACAAATATTAAAAACCACATTGTCAGAATATTATTAAACAGATATTGTAGGGATGAGTGTATATATTTCAAATGCAAATAAGCTGTAAATTAAAGGGTCTACAATCTATAATTGCGCCATTGAATCACTCATGTATTTAGCCTCAAAATGTTCATATATAAGTTTATACATTTCTAAGCTCACATGTGATGATTTTTTTTATTCGAGCACTAACCCAAATTCACAGTATGCACCAAATGATCAAGAACTAGTTTAACATGCTATGTAAATTGTATTTCATTTTGATAAATCACCAAATGTTCCCATTCCAAACACAGTCACGATTTGTGTTAATTTCTGCAAATAATTTCGAGGGAAATACATAATCACTTGGGAATTGATATACATGCCGCCTACGAGTAACAAAATAGAATTATCTTCATTTTCAAACATTACGAGCTGTTTATTTTTAAAATCAATTTTTTTTTCAGTGTAGCGTGGATGTCTGAACAAAAATCTTTTGCGGAGGTCTAGTGAGAAAAGTTACTTCGATACATCATTTTTAGGGGAGAATCTGTGTTTTGTCTATTTTCGCAGCAAAAACATATTAAGTTAAAACAGGCTGTCATTTGTTCATGCACCAGTTGCTTAGTTTACATGTTCACCATAGACTTTACATCATCTGACTAATCTAAGTTATAGTCAGGTATCTGAATGCCTAGTAATCTCTCACAAATGATTGTGTCACTAACTTAGGTATCAAGACAGGTAACACCTTGTAATGTTGCGAGACTAAGTAAAGTTACTAACTATACATTCTTGTTGCTCGATTGTCACTAACTATACATTCTTGTTGCTCGATTGAAGTTTTATCAGTAAAAAACAGTTTGATTAACTTATTTTGGGGTTAAAAATCATAAAAGAGATGTTTATTGATTGATGTAAATCATATCCTATTTGTAATAAATACATTTTTAGTCCAATTTGCAAATGCAGGTTGTGGTACCATCGATTCGGAAAAGTTATCATGTTATTGTATTATTTAACACTTTTTTTCTGGACCATAAAAGAATGTTCATTGATTGTTGTGAATCATATCCTATTTGTAATAAAACTATTGTTAGTCCAATTTGCAAATGCACGTTGTGGTACCATCGATTCGGAAAAGTTATCATATTATTGTATCATTTACAGCTTTTTTTCTGGACCATAAACACAGTGCCTATCAAGTAACAAAAGTGAACAAAAATTATAGAGAATAAGAGGATCAATTTTATTTCGTGGTAAAGTTTCAATTCCACCCTGTGCACCAACAGTTACTGAAGACAGCTTATAAACAATAAATAAAGTGACTGTATATTATTAATTCATGACATTGTTCTTTGTTCTTTTATTGATGTGTATTTGTTTCATTTTTAAAGAAAATTTGATATGGTTTGCGCTTCATTCATGAAGTATACTTGATTTGTGTAATGACTTATTCAAACGATCAAATTGGCAAATTCGTTTAGATTATCAGATTATTGCAAGTGACACCAATTGCGACTCTTTCAGAACATTTATGGGTAGTTAAGATGGAGGTATACACGTTGAAACAGTGAGAAAGAAAGTAAGAAGCAGTAGGGTGTGTGTGTGTGTGTATGTGTGTGTGTGCGTTTGAAATCGCCGCCAACCGCGGACCACACCATACAAAAGTACCTTCAAACCGCGGACGTACCTGCAACGGGGGACCGTCCACGGTTGTAATGCTCTATGAGATCAGATCGTATACGTAGAGCTTTACAATAAAAATGCATTTAAAGAAGGATAGGGGGTACGTCCTCGGTTGGGTGGTACTTTGTCAAATTAGAACGTCCACGATTGCAAGTCCTCAGTTATA
>BQKZ01000503.1:138110-156297 GCA_036244855.1 Temnopleurus reevesii | reverse complement strand
GATACAATATTTTATTGATACTAGTTTTCAAATTATTTGCTATACATTTCGAATGTGTAATTATAGTCACCATGCTAAACATATATTAGTGTGCAATGAAGTACTGGTGATTATGCAATACGCGCGAAGGAAAGCCTACAAAATAAATCATGGCGCCTCTTGCAGAGGTGTGAGGGCGCGATAAGAGGGTTATGTGTGATCAGAAGGGTATGTCAGACTATGTGGTTATGTGTTGTAGTCTCTGCGTGTTCAGGGCATATATGCGAAGAGGCAGGTGGTATTAGAGCACACCCTCCTCAACTATACTAAGATTGTACAGGAAACATTAATACATCTTCTGAAAGCTAGATTTTTGTTCTACAATGGCCGACTCACACCTTTCCGTTTCTAACCTGCGTCAGCCCAGCGTTTTTTACAGACTAAAAACGCGCCCTGAACGCACAGCGTACGCGGAACAGACGGTAGACTGACATTCGGCTTGCGTTCAAGGGGCGTTTTTTTTCTCAAAAAACAAAAACGCTGGGCCGACGCATGCTAAAAACACAAAGGTGTGAGTCGGTCTGTAGACGTTTGGCTTTAAATTTCACCCACCTCCCCCTTTCAAATAAATTTAGCATGAAATATTGATCGTGGAATTTCGATTAATTTTACCCAATTTGACATTCTTGATGTAATCCAAAGCAGTCGCGATTATGCAGTAAATGTTAACGTAATCACAGACTTCATCAGGGCATTAGCCTTTTCCTTGTACAAAGGATGTGCAGATCAGTAGCTGAATTCCCAAAATAGCGTCCTTTCGATTTCGATGGACGTTCAACCGCGTACGGAATAAAACGAATGCGAAACTGATGTGCTCATTACGTAACGTAATATACATGCGCATTCTTCCGCACCTAATGATATACTGTATATTATTTATATAGCACTAAAAACAAAGAGTGTCATATCACTTCGCAATTTGACATTAAGAACCAAAAAACGATAATGCAAAAGAGAGAGAGAGATAGAGAGAGAGAAAGAGAGAGAGGGAGAGAGAGAATGTCAGTCTTTCATTCACAATTCACAACAGTTGCGCACTCGTTTTCTACCATACCCCAAAATCGAAAGCACGCTAATGTCCTCGAAAAAAAAGCCTTAATCAAAATATTTTTCTCGAGACCATTCTAAAACTATAAGAATAAGCTTAATCAACTCATCAAATTTGCTCCAGTCATTAACAAAACTTGGCTATTTTTATTGAGCAATGTCAGATAAAAGGGGGAAACAAAATGAGTCGATTTCTATTCGGGCAACACAAAACATGCTATAACTTCGATATGATATTACTCCACAAAAATGTCATATTTTACGACTGGATGGACCTATTCTGACTAATTAAGGCTCATTCCCCTGTGTTCAGAAATAATCTAACAAATTATCAACGGGTAGATTACCGGAGATATTTTAGGGACACTCTGTATACGGTGAATCTAGCCGGACTAGACAGTTTTGTTCCCTATGAGCACCTCACATCACAAATCTGTTTGATCCACTCTTCTTCTTTTTGTCATATTTTTATTGATTTGAATCGATCTTTTACATCTGCAGTGAAATCCCAGCCAAGCATGTCTTTGAAATTACATGTAATGAATAATAGATTTAGAAAAAAATGACGATCGCATTCATGCGAACAATGATGCATCCATCAAAGGTTTCCGCTCAAAAGATGATAACTTCTTTGTTCATTATTCGGAGAAAATCGGTGATTTTTTAACAATAATATATATCACAGTCGATCCGTAGCTTACAAAGAACTATTACAATCCGGTATGCTTAAAGCCCAAGTAAAGTTTTGGTGAAATCGAATATTTTTTATCGCCCAGTTGTGACTTCAAATCCATATAAAATGAAATATAGCATCATAAAAATGTTGCACTAAATATTGTGCGAAAAATGAACGAGTTTTGGAAAAGCTATAACCTAAAATGTACAAATTATTTCAGTGTCGTGTCCCACGACACTAATTCAGTAATGTCTTTCTTGATAAAGGACAACTCATCATGCACAGAATTGGATGAAAATTTCAAAATGTTATTGTTGATTATACTTTTTTAGCATTCTATTGTCAAATCTCGGAAATAGCTTTGTATATGTCCAATATCGAGCAAAATATTGTTATAACCAAGAGAAGGCGCTAAATATGATTTAACGGTCAAATTTAAATTTTCAAAAGAATAAGCTCGTAAAAAATATGATATGGTCTCAAAATGTGTATAAGAATTATATACCATGGTAAACATCCCCAAAATCACATTTCTTAATGTTTACCAAAACTATACTTGGGCATTAAGTTAATGCTTCTGAACACTGTCATGAATCATCGTCATCAGCCACTGTAAATCAAATATATATCTAAAAAACGTGATCAAACCGGATACGACTATGTAAGACGTTCTTTAAAGGCCGATTCACACCTTTGTGTTTTAGTCAGCCGAGCGTTTTTGGACTTAAAAATGCTCCCATTACAGACAGCATACGCAGATCAAACGGTATACTGACGTTGGGTTTGCGCTCAACGAGCGTATGACGAGCATCAGTCCACCGCATGACCTGCGTCTTTAAGCGTGAAGGGAGCGTTTTTAATTTCCAAAAATGCTGGGCCGACGCAGGCTAAAAACGCAAAGGTGTGAGTCGGCCTTAAGAAGTGCATTAATTCAGTAGTTGTGTACCATAGTATTGCACCCAGGGATTACTAATTCGAATCACAATGGTGGCTCACAGAGATAGTGTTTCCAATATCATCATTTTGTTTGAGACGAATCTTTGTAATTCTCAATGAATTGCTAGCTTCTACGATTCCTTGTTTAATCAAATTCTGCTACTTTTAGAATTCCAAAGGGAAATTTTGTGGACTTGTTAATAAGTCCATTCATTTCCTGTCTTCTCGCGTCCTACGTGTGGGTTCCACATGAAAGGAGGGACATTCACACTGTCACAAATATATCTGGAGAACAGCCACAGAGTCATGCTGATTGATGGGATTGATGCTGAGAGCTTGTGACAATGTGAATGAAACTTTCATTCAATAATAGTCCCATGTAACGGCTGACTCACATATTTGCGTTTTTACCCTGCGTCGGCCTAGCGCATTTGAAAATTATAAACGCTTCCTGGACGCACAACTATGCTGGTCATACGGCGGAGGGCGGACTGACGTTCGTCGTACGCCCCTTGAGCGCAAGCCAAAGGTACATTCATTCCTTTACGCTATTATTGAGCCAATATCTTTATTATATTTTTTCCAAGGAAATAGTTGCGAAAAATGCTTTTATATACATATTTTTGTTTAAATTTTGTCTGCTAGAGCTATTATTTCCTTTAGAGTTTTATGATAACTGATATGGCGGTGATTCTATGTTGTAAAATTTTTATGGAGGAAGTAGTTAACGTGTGTCAAAATTATCAAGTTCAAGGATTAATTGAAATATTATGGAGAATGTTTAACTAAACTCGTTCCATAAGCTGACATCTGATATGGATAAGTAGTTTAGGGTACCAGTGAATAGAAAATTATAAGGCCTTGGAGAACCTGGGAATAATTCGAAATATTGATAAGGAACTTCAAAAAAGGCATCGAATTTAGCCTGCTACATGAGTATATTTAGCCTGGCCGTTCTGGTTTTGTGAAATATGTGAAACCCGATATTGTACAACCGTTAAAAATCATAAATGTGGACGCCATATACCGTATGCCAATTATGATACTCTTGCGCGTACGTTACGTCGTCTAGAATGACAATGTTCGACAAGCCATTTAGTTAAAGACGCTAGCTGTTTAACATTGCGGTTGCACAATTAAAAAAAATCTGAAAACCAAGCTGTCTGTCCTATCTAGATTTATTCAGATAGATGAAAAATCAACAGCGGATGCAAAAATAAATATAGTTATACATGCACTATCAAGATATCTATGAACATTGAATTAAAGCGTAGAACCCACTCATTAATTCCAGTTCAAAGCCTATGGAGGCGACATTTTACATTTTCGTTTGTTTAAATCACTAAACTAAAACGTTTATTTTAAACCTTGTTATTTTCCCAGTTTAGTCTGTATGCATCATCATTTTTTCAGATAACCTCTATCATCTGGCAGTTGAGAATTTTTTAAATGAAAACAATGTTAAACAATGGCTTTAANTTCATAAGGTGTAATATCGTACAAAACAATCGACAAAACAGGGCCAGTCGCGTTTGGTTTGAACCCGCCCCATGAGAAATCCCTTCATTCTAAGCCAGACGATATAACGACTGGGACGTGCCCGATCGACCGATTGATATCAGGGTATCGGAACTTTGCGTTTTTAGCCTACGTCGGCGCAGCGTATTTGGAAATCAAAAACGCTCTCTGGACGCACAAAGGTCGACGCAGGTCATACTGCATGTGGACAAACGCTCGGTGTAAGCTTCTATAGCTCAAAATGAACGTCAGTCGAACGTCTGATCCGCGTACCGTTATGACGAGATGTGTATAAGAGACAGGGGGAGGGGGGGGGGCGACAAACGCATTGCTACTATTTAGGGATGAGGAGTATGTTTTGGCTGTAATATGAATTTGCCCATAAGTCGAGAGCAGAGGTATCTTCAGATCTTAGTCGGTAGAGCTTTTGGCTTAAAATTGAAGCGATCCCTCCCGGTGTGAGTTCAAACCCCAGAGTAAATTTGGTTTAAAAAAAAATGGTAAAACATCGCACCTTTATGGAAAAGTGGGTCCCTAGTATTGCAAGGTGCATTATTGTCCCTTTATTCTAATCATGTAAGCCGGCAGAATGATGCCATGAAGCTAAACATCTGCACTTCCCAGGGTACTCTAGTTATAATCCTGGGGCCTATTGCTCGAAATGGTCTTAGCTATCATCTTCTTGCTAAAAAGTATTGACTTCTTGTGCCATCCTCGTAACAAAGACATTTGCGTCGATATGACTATGTTAAGAGGGTGGCGCAATGACTTAAGACGCCTGAGCATGAAGAGGATAGCTAAGACTATTTCCTGCTATTGGCCGCTGGTTTCAGCGATGCAAAATTTTGATGCATAAACCGTGTAAACGTTTAAACGAAGAATACTTAAAATCAATGGATATTTACCACCCCTCATTTTCGTGCAAACAATATTGTTGAATTATTTGCTTATCCAATGCCTATTTATTTAAAGGAGAACTTCACCCAGACATTGATGCACTCTCAGTGGATGAAGAAAAATACAATGATCAAACTGTGAAATCAACAAAATTCATTCCAAAATGCATGCAGAATCAAAATCAGAATGTCCATATCATACTTTGAAGAGAAAAGTACAAGTTTGTCTCCTTTTCTGGAAATGAAGAAAATGTGAAATTCTTTCTACAAAATGAATGGAGAGTTCTCCATGTTGGCAGCCATTTTGTGCCTGAACATTGCCAATTTGAGGAGCCCATGAGGGGTGTAAATAAAAACTTTGAAAATTCATAACTTTTGAATGGATTGTTGGATTTTGCTCAACTTTTCATAGATTGACCATTGTCATTTTCCTCATCCATTGAGCGCACATCAATGTCTGGGTGAAGTGCCCCTTTAAAGTTGAAAATGAAATCCTCTGTGTTCCTATAGCGCAAAAACATAAAATATATTAAAAGCGAGAGCATTGTGCTCTGAGTTCTCAATGTCTAAGAAAGGAATTTTAGCATTCCTTTATCAAAATCATTCACGTACGCAGACGTTTTTTTAATGCGTAGTAGTTATCGCGTTGCATTTGCAGAACCCGTAAGTGGTCCCAATGTTTTGATTGCAATTCATATTTACTTTGAGCAGGGGTGTTACTACCATCCTGTGCTATGTTCCCTTGCCTTGCATACGCAATCGGCGAAAATACGAACCCCGAAGTTAAACACCATAATTGATATGCGATATTAGTTGTGCCCAGAAGCTGAATCATTTAAATCTATGTGTTTTCGATAACAATTTTCGTCGTTATAAATTGGACAGCCTAAATGATTGTATGTATACAGGGTGTATAAAAACAATCCATGCAATATGAAATGCCTGTCAAAATACCTTTAAAATAGTAACTAATTCCATAAAAAGTACAACCAGTGTCGTAAATGAAATATGATGATTTTTTTCTGTTTACATATTAAAGTTAAGAAGAAATGGTAACATTTGTGGTTATGATAATTGAAAGAAAACAACTGAAATTCTGCGAGGTGTTTTAAAATTATTCATATTTCAATGACCCAAATTTCATAGTGATAAATGTGGTTTCAAAAACAATTTTTGATGTCATAAATATTAAAAATTATCCAAGCATTTGAATTGCCCTTTGGAATAGTAACAAATTCCATAAAAGTTACCTTCGATGTATTAATGAAAGACGATACCTTTTTACTTAAATTGAAATTAACAAGAAAATGTTAACATTCGATGCCATAATAATTGCAATAAAACATGACATTTCATCAACAAAATGCTGTGAGGTGTTTTCAAATTATTCATACTTATATAAGCCAAATTTGTGTAGAAAAAAATTAATGGAAAGACCAAATTTAACCGCGGTAGAATGCCCGCGGATATAAAAACATCCAGAGCATTACTTTTCTGATGTTCCGATGCGGTAAAAGATGCACTTTTCTTTACTTTGAATGACATTTCCAAATGCTTGCATCTAAAAATACTGGGAAGTATTTTCTAAAGCAAACCAACAACCGAAAGGAGGAAATGAAACACCAAACTTGTTTGTAAACATCGAGGTAAACTTTTTTTAATTTGAGAGCTGGAGAAACTTTCAGTGACCATTTGATCTGAACAAAACTTGCCATTTGTGTTGATATTCGGGGGGGGGGGGGGTGGGTGTATACAGGATAATGAAACGGTGGAAGCCTCCTCTACGGTGCAATGATATTATATCCTTTTTCATAAGGTGTAATATCGTACAAAACAATCGACAAAACAGGGCCAGTCGCTTTTGGTTTGAACCCGCCCCATGAGAAATCCCTTCATTCTAAGCCAGACGATATAACGACTGGGACGTGCCCGATCGACCGATTGATATCAGGGTATCGGAACTTTGCGTTTTTAGCCTACGTCGGCGCAGCGTATTTGGAAATCAAAAACGCTCTCTGGACGCACAAAGGTCGACGCAGGTCATACTGCATGTGGACAAACGCTCGGTGTAAGCTTCTATAGCTCAAAATGAACGTCAGTCGAACGTCTGATCCGCGTACCGTTATGACGTGCGTCCAGGGAGCGTTTTTAATTTCCAAATACACTGGGCTAACGCCGATTTAAATGCAAAGGTGTGAGTCGGCTTTTATCCACGAGTGGATACTCAGTCAATAGAGCATTGGCTTGGAATGAAATGACACATGGGTTCAAACCTTACATCTCCAGGAATTAAAAGAAAATTATAAAATCATTGCACAATGAGAAACTGCTGCAATGTTGCACCATCATGCAAATAATTTGTGTATGTCACCCTCCCCCCTCCTGGATAAGGCCGGAGATCGCTTGATTGCGTAAAAATCCACATGTAGCTTATGATGTAGACTTTAAAGGTAGAATACTTCTTTTTCAGCCTAAAATTTGACTTTCCAAGATTGTTGTGTTATGTTGAAGAGTACTAAATGTTAGAACTTATCACCAATCAAATAAGCACAAAGATTGGTCATGATAGGCGCATTTATAGTTATTCCAATAATAATCCTTTTATTCGGGCCTCGAATTAATGGACCGTGCGTTCAAAATTCAAAACAGCCTTTGACCACTCGTTGACCAATAGCGCAAGAGTCTCTTTCAGTGCGTAGTCCGCATGGTGTGGCAGTGTATTAAAGTCACCTCTATGATTAAAGTGCACAATGTATGTGCTCTTACAATGTTTTGTGTGTGTGTGAGGTAATACGCTAGGAGTATTGCGACACCGTACGTCAAGATGAATTATGATAGAATAGATTTTTATTTGAATTAAATATTATGGACTATATTCGACCAAAATACTTCATAGAGGTTATTATTTTGGCATATCTGAGGTACACAACAAGTTGTAAGCATTTTTTTTAACCGCAATGTGCGCAAATGTAGTTTTCTACCTTTAAAATTATGTATTTGTGTTTAACAATTCTCATTGTGTTATGTATTATTAAAATAATTATAGAAAAGCTTTGCGTGATTAGGTATAAAAATATATATCTGTAAGTAGAGATAACTTGAAGAAGTTCTGCATTTGCTCATATTTTGCCAAAATACCTATAACATCTCCACCTCCTGATCAGATTGGCACTATGAAATATAAGGACAAATACACTGGACATAATAAACAACCTTCCTATTCAACTCTTTACAATGGCTTTCGCACACAAACGACATTTTCACCAGTTCTTTGTGCAAAAAAGAAAATTTTGAGTGTATTGGAAACGTCATAAAGTACGATATCTCACATTGGCTTTAACAAGTTTGAATGGCTAGCTGCTTAAAGTGTCCCTTTTTTGCCCTTTCATTCTTTATTGCAGGAAAAGCATAAAATTCGATACTAAAAACATTAAGATCTTCTCGGGAAACAAGATAGTCCAGTTTAGGACTGTGTGTTCTGATATCACCCATCTCTGCATATTCTCTTATACTGAACATATAGGTATTCTGATATCAGGTTTAACTTAAACTCGAGTCTAAATCTGTGGTTTAAGTATAGCCCAAAGTGCCAAAACTTAATTCAAACTGTATAATTCTCATGTTAACTGCTCTCTTTTCCCATAATCTAAAAATGTAGAAAAATATCTAAGTTATTATTCCAAGACAGTTTTTAACACTATGAGTGCCAAATGTGCTGGCAAATTACACACCGACTATTATAGATTCAAGTCTCTTTTGGCTTCCCATACTTAAACCACAGATTTAAACTCTAGTTTAAGTTAAACCTGACATCAAGATACGGGCCATAAGGACTGCATAGCACTCATAGGCCTACACAGAGTCCGCATAACCCTCTGATCGCGCCTCCTCCACTGAGGGTTATATGGACTCTGTGCACGTATTTGAGTGGCAGTCGCTGTGTGTTCGTTGTAAGAGAATATGCATAGGTGGGTGCTATCAGAACACACAGTCCTCAACTGGACTAGACATATGACGCCGGAGAGGATCATACTGAAGTGTGTTCAATTAACCGTGCCAGTTGTGTTAAATTTATGATGTCACCAAGAATCCTCTAAAGACATGCTGTCACATTCGGTTTTATGGATTTAGTTTGTAAGCTTAATTGGAGAATATCAGATCCTATTTTTGTGACGAAGTGCAGGATCGATCACGTTTTCTTGTTTCTAAATCATATGTGCAAAGCACGGGGTCACCAAAATGCATAGCAACATAGCGTCATTGGTTTGTATGACTTTAGGGCTGTTTAACATACTTTGTACTTTAAACTCTGTAGAATATTCTTAAAGTTCATGACGAAATACACATGTTGTAGGTATGTACTCTGCAAAAACACTGGTTTTAAATTTAACACCATCTGTAATCTATATGTCCATATCAGAAAGGTGTCGAGATAACACCAACATGGAATCAATCTAATGTACATGTACCTAAACACACGCTGGTGTTGTTTCAGCCCCCGGACAACACCATATCAATCGGTGTTAAGATTATATTTACTTGATTACAAACGGGTGTTATTTCAACACCTTTCTGATGTGGACATAAATAGATTCCAACTATATTTTAAATTTAACACCAGTGTTTTGCAGTGTAAAAAAACTTCTTGGTATAGTTTTAAAATAGAAACAAATCAACTTCATATGCTATTTTTTTTTCAAATCACGATCATGATTCTTTATCATACAAAATACTACAAAATATTCGTAAGTAACATTTAGATGATTTTTTTATCAGTGGAGAGAAAGAAAAGGAAATCTGGCTCATTATTATTATCATTATCATTGTCATTATTAATGATATTAATTTATTATAATTATGATTATTACTATTATTATTATTATCATCATCATTTTCAATTTGTCAAATAATTTATGTCATGACAAGATGTCAATTATGTTTATTATACTTTGTTATGTTCTGTTGAAGTGAAAATAGATTTTGATAGAAAGATAGATTAGTAACTTTTAAGCTAAATTGAGTTGATTGCTTGTCACAAATCAAATCTCAATTCCTTCCATTTTAGTGTTTGGTAAACAAATGTCGTTACTTAAAAGAAGAGTCTACCCCAAAATAATACTTTTTTAACAGAAGCAGAAAAAATTGGTGAGTAAAACAAAACAAGTTTGAAGAAAATCGGATACATCATGGGTGCACAACTAACCAGAGTTTTCGTTATAAATATGGTGCAAATTTCATTATTTTTCACAGAAAGTTGCAAAGTTTGTATGAATGTAAACATGCAAATAGTGGATCTACATAACTATCATAAAGATATCATATAGTTAAAGTTTTGAGCAAATCATATTTTTGGGGAAATGGTAACATTTTATAGGTGGTCAGTTTTGCACCTGTGACGTCATCAGTTGCCAATTTGTCTAAATATTCAAACATTCATAACTCTCTTATTAGTTGTCCGATTTTCCTCAAACTTTTTTTTATTCTATTCATCTATTTTTTTTTCTTCTTCTGTTAAAGAAATATAATTTTTGAGTGGACTCTTCTTTTAATAACTCCCCCGTTAAAAAAAGTTGTGCCAGTGAGATTTGAACCCATACCCATCTTATTGGAAGATGAGAATGAGATCCACATCACTACGACGATTCCGCTAATCAAAACATGACACAGATTGAAGTAACACAAATAAACTCAATTTCTGTACTTAAATGTGCATTTATTGTATAGTAATCTTCATCATTGCACCAATAAAACCACATCATTAAAATACAGTCAGCTCTGGAAAGAAGATCATTACATTACTTGACACAAACCAATATCGGATCTTGTGCCTGACAAGTATTTCATATAAAACATATCAATCTTTGATATACAATTGAGCAGACATCTTGGAAAATATGTACAATAAAGGATTCATCGACTGGCGAATATTACAGTCATTGAGTACTGAATATCCTTTTAATAGTTCATAGTATGTACATGCTACCTGCAGATATTCATGTCATTCTAAAATGTTAACGTCTCTATTAATTAAGGGAATTTGACAGAATAAGATGATAATTTATTTATTTAGTTATTTCAAGCATAAATTAGCTGTAAGTAATTGAAAACAAGTGAGTCTGCCATGATATGGTTTTAAATCATCAAAAAATGTTATAGATGAAATAAATACCCTGCAACATGGATTTTATAGCGAACAAAGAAAACATTAAACTTTGAATGATACATTTATTGAATGTCGTATATTTTCCCGAAATGACTGTGGATATTTTAAAGTTGTACAAGCCTGGCCCCATAACACAAAGATTTTCAACTGATATCAATGGTAAATCTGTGGAAAAATAACATAATAAACCGATTCAATTAATCTTGAAATCAATTACAAAATGTCCTACATGACTTCCCATACACTTACGATCGTATGCTGATATGATTGATTGGAAATCTTGGGGCTCTGGATTTGACAGTTCACTTGGTAAATCCCATAATGTCTTGTGGTTTGAGTTATTACTTTGTTTTGGAAAAAATGTGTCAATTTTGTCCTATCATTGCCCAAACAAATCATTCATTTATAAATTATCATTGATTTGTTTTTCGTTCAGAGGAGTTTGGCCCTTTTTAAAAAAAAAAATCACTAAACCGTAGCCCGTGTACAAGTCCTCCGTAGTGACGCAGAATTTGACCGGGGGGGGGGGGGGGGTAGTGCAATTCATTAATTCACATCCTAAAACAGTGACTTTTCACTCCATACATGCATACACAAACGTTTAGGAATATTGTATTCATTAGTTTCCATCACATATGACACATACATGTACATTCGGAGTTGGCTGATGTTGCTGATGACACACACACACACATACACGCACGCGCACATACCTACACAATACACACACGCGCACATACCAACACAATACACACACGCGCACATACCCACGCAATACACACACGCATAAAGTCACGCACACTCACATACTCACAAAATCACCCACACACTCACATAGTCACAAAATCACCCACATACACCATAGGTAATATACGTATTTGTACTGAACTGATGTTGTATGGCAATTTACTCACTGACAAATACATTTTCAGAGCACGCACACACACACACGAACACACACACACACACACATACACATGTATCTATACATACGCGCGCACAGGCATACACACAAAATACAAACAATCATAGGCAGGAAACACGCATGCATATTGTAAACTTACACATGGATTGGCCTACTTTTTTGTTTAACCAAGCGTAACTATGTGGAACATCCAAACCTCGTTTTGAAAAAGTGCAAATAAGAACATCAATACATACGTACACAGCACACACATACTCATAAACTTTCACACACAGCACACACATAATCATAAACTAACACACACGTACAGACAACTTCACACTCAATTTAAATATCAATTTCCTTTACCAGCCTTTGAGTACACTCAAACATAACAATCAATATACACATAAGACACTACACTTAAAATGTACATCACTCAGCAAAATAGCAGTTCTCGTCAACAACCAACTGTAAGTGCAAATTTGGAGCCACAGATGGCGCTTTGCAGTTTTCACCCTATGTTCTTCATGCAAACCGCACACACTTCCGGTTAAGGGCATCCGTCTAATTAGGGGGTGTTGATCAAAATCTACTGCAAATCAACTGCAACTTTACAAATTGTAACGCGCATTTTCATTCGCGCACGGTATGCACATTTAACAAGCCGCGCATGAAACAATTTTTGATTGGCGCGTTCCGATCAATTGTACCTTGCGATCAATTGCAACTTTCAAGTAACTTCCCCATGCATGCCATGTGTGCACATTTTTGCTAGGTTTTTAGATCGAAAACCGTTTCTTTGTGAAAGTTTATATATAAATTTCCAGATGTTAACTATCATTTCACCATGGGGTGTTTGTTTGATCCAGAACAAAGTAACCCAGAAGGAAATATTCGAAATGGTAATAGTAGCACGTGCATCAGCTTCCAAAAGCGGAAGTCACTTCCCCAGATCTAACAGATCGATATTGCTGGATCTTGAAATAACTTTGATATCGCTTATTATCGAGAATTAGAAACACATTTCGGCCATTTTCTGCTCACATATATAGCATTAAACAAACCTCACTCATACACGTACGCAGATGAATCCACTCCCACACATTCTGGAGAAACCTTTTGGGGCGTAATGTAGTGAGTGCAAAAAGAAAACGTCTCCTTCCAGAAACATTTTGGGCATTGATATTTAGAGTCGTTTCAATATTATATTTTATCATTCTATTCTTTGATTCTATTTTCTTATTGATGTGCCTGAAACTCATAATTTTATCCATAATCATAGAAAGCTAAAGTAATGAAAGTTCGTGTTTGGAATAGATTAGAGGAAAATTGAACTTCGATTTTAAGAATGGGAAAGTTAGAAACACATACGTGGGAATAGTTTAAATAAAACTTCAAATGTATACATTGTAGGCCTTTGTTAATGAGACGATAAAAATATTGGTATTCACATACACATGCCCACACATACACATCCAAACTCATTCACGCAAACACACCAGAGTTAAAAGCTCTTCGAAACACACACATGCACACACTAATATACAAGCACGTAACATTACAGCGCCCGAAGCCCTGACAATAAGCAACACACACACCCAAAGTTGCAACGGAGTATAAAAGAAGACCTTTGTTATCTGTGGTGTCAAGACTGGAACTTTGGTAAACATGTCACCTCCAAAACTGGAAGTGAATATTTAGCAAGATGATTCATATTTACTCAGGGGTGTGTCACTGAAACCAATGGTGAGAAAATCCAGAAAACTTATTGAAAAAAAACAGCATCGTTATTTTTAGCAATGGGTATAGTGAGCCAAGGTTTGTTTGGCCCATTTTTAGAGACACGTTGCATGTAACTAAATAAATGGAAAATACGTTATAGCCATTGTGACAATAATATTAAGGCAATAGAAAATATATCTATTTCAAATAATGTGCTCCTTCATGTGTTTTAAATAATGGACAGGATAACTAACTCCAAGCAGCTTCGAGTCAGAATGTTTAAGATTGATGCTACGAATTACTTCATATAGTGGAGGCATTGTGGTGTAGTGGTTATGATTCTCGCCTTTCAATCAGAGGGTCGCAGGTTCAAACCCCACCCATTGCGTTAATTTCCTTTAGCAAGATATTAATCCACATTGACCTGCACTCAACCCAGGTGAGGTGAATGTGTACCTGGCAGGAATATTCATTCCTTGAAATGCCATGTGCGCAGGTGTGCGCCGGACTAAAGCCAGAGTAATAATCAGATAATAATGCAAAGCGCCTTGAGCTCTCCGCAGAGTGGATACGTTTGCTATATAGATTGCATCTATTATTAAATAGTCACATTCACAACAAATCGTTTTTGTGACAATTCCCCGGATCTGTCTAGATTTACCTCGTATGCAAAGTTCACACAGTACACTATCATGCTTCCCACTCCATCTACCTTTAAGAGTATCCAAACAAAGCCACAAGGTGGGTTAACCGCTTCAAGTAACCTTTCAACATTATTCTTAAGGCAGGCCAACCCAGTTAACACATCAAAATAAGCCTGTGTCACACCTTTGCGTTTTCAGCCTGCGTCGGCCCAGCGTTGTTTGGAAATTAAAAAAAAAACGCTCCCCTGACGCACAAAAACGCAGCTCATACGGTAGACTGACGCTCGTCGTACGCTCGTTGAGCACAAGCCGGAAATCAGTCCACCATCTGATCTGCGTATGCTGTTCGTCAAGGGAGCGTTTTTAATTTCCAAAAATGCTAGGCCGACGCAGGCTAAAAACGCAAAGGTGTGACGTAGGCTATACATACTGTCACGATCAGTACAAGGTGTTCGGGCCACAGTTACGGCTAACTCACACCTTTGCGACTTTAGCCCGCGTCAGCTCAACGCTTTGAAAATTAAAAACGCTCCATGAGAGCACAGTATACAGGCTGATCAGAAGGTGGACCGACGTTTGGCTTGCGCTTAAGATGCGTACATCGATATTCAATCCACCATATACCCTCCGTCTTTGTGCGTCCTGGGAGCATTTTTACTTGTCAAAAACGCTGGGAAGACGCAGACTAAAAGCGAAAAGATGTGAGTCGGCCTAACTACATCAACATACACACGGTCACGATCAGCGCAAGGTGTTTGGACACAATAATTAGATCTACCTTATTGTAGCTAACAAACAAGACAAATGCTCTGGGCTGAACGTTTAGATACCCTTTTCCAAAAGAAACAAAAAACATGCGAGTAGATTTTAGGGATTTCAAAAATAACATCTAGTATTAAAAAGACGCCACAATTGTCCATAAAATGAAACGTGTGTGATTAGAATGATAGCGTTATCAGTGATACTTTCTTGTACTTTATAGTATAAACGTCGACGAACACATTTCAACGAATATGCGAAAAGAAAGAAGAGTTGTTTTGTTTTCGCTTTTTTTTAGTTTCCCTTCCTCATGACACTTTTATTGAACTTAATAATGACCCAATCTTAATTAACCGAATACTTTCTTTCATTTCATTTCTCATGTTTCAAACGGAATTTCACTATCCATGGTAGTGCGTGGTACTTTATCATTATAACTGTATAATACTGTGGACTGACGTTCGGCGTACGGCCTTTGAGCGCAAGCCAAACGTCAGTCCATCGTCTGACCAGCGTATACTGAGCTATTGGGGAGCGTTTTCAATTTCCAAATATGTTGGGTCGACGAAGACTAATAAGCAAAGGTGTGAGTCGGCCTTTATGAACAACACGTGAATTCATCTATCAAATATCAAATATCTAGCAGAACTAATACTATTTCTCTGATTCATTGCCGATTCAAAATTTAAAGTCAATTGCCCACGTAAAAAGGATAAAACACTAAGTCACATTTACACCCTCTTCATGTTTAAGTATATCTTTGTCCCATTTTCGAGGAAAAACTAGCCTTCGCTTGTGTTTTTACTTATGGTGAAAATACTTTCTATGTGATACCAGGAAGTCGTCATCATGCGGTAAATCAAAGAATTGTACGGGTAAGTCAGAATAAAAATGTTGTTTTTTCTAACGTTACACATATATCATGATACAATTTGTTTACGTAAAATTAAGTAGAACGCCAATATTATGCTTCTGTGTCAGTTTGTAATGTTGTGTAAATCGGTTTGCGAATGTGATGTCCGCACAGTTTATAATATGACATGCGGATTTTTTTTGTGTCTCATGACACATTTTATTCTTTGAAAGCATGTTTAATTTTGTTAATATTCCCTGTTATTGGGGGAAAATATTGCCTTTAAATGCACAATTTATGTGTGGATTTCTCTTAATTATATCCTTGGCAGTGGAATAACTATTTATATAATTGTTTAAGAATTTGGTAATAACGACAATCGTCACCATACACTCCTTAATAAGATCGACATCCAATTTATCATCTACATCGTTATCATTATTAGAATTACCATCATCCATCGCCAATATCACCACCGTCATAATCTCCATCATCAACAGAAGTAGCATTACCGTCTTCATCATCATCACCATCGCCTTTTATTAAAACTAGAATATAGAATAAAGATATCCTGCATTCATTTTGTCTCGGTGAATTTATGCACAAATACAATTGTGTTAATTTACTATTTGCGTTATAGCAAAACAGATTGTTCAATAATCATAATACAAATAACCCACTAGGCAATTTAAGCGGATCAGATCAATCTCTATAATAAAACTCGTTCGGCACAAAGCAATTTTATTTCTGTATGGTATATGAAATCCCAAAATTTTGGAACACTGACACTTATTTAAAGAAAATTTTAAGTCTTCTCTCTCTCAATTTGTTCATTTAAATCCAAGGTCAAAACTATGGTATTATCTAAATACTCACAGTAAACTATGTCAAATTTTACACTCCTAATTTAATGTCGTACAAACTCCACGTTCATTTTTCACTCTCATCTTTTTCACTCCCACCATCACCCTCATCTATATCTTTCTCATCTTCATCCTTATCTCCATCTCTTTAAGATTTGCAAAAATTGTGATATTAATTCTGCATGCGCATCGAATAATTATACTGCTCAATTATATTAGTTTTTCTCAGGGTTGTCTTATTTTTCAAGCAATTTGCTTACAAGACTATTATTTACATGTTAAACAGTGTATGTTGACAAATTGTCAACACAGTTTATATAATTTTATTTGATATTTATGTTCATTGTTGTGACCCTTTGTCAAAATGATACTCATGAATCATGTTATTGTTTGCTATACTTCGAAAATATGTTGTACGCATAAGAAAAATAAACTAAACTAAACTAAACTAAATTAAATTATTCAGAAGAAAAATCCTTTCACTTTCGATTTCACACCTAAAAAAAAGGCAGCTATGATTCGTTTGTATTCCCTAGTTTCTAACCTCTCTAATCTCCGTTTCGCACAATTTTTCTCTCCTGCAAAAAATTTCCCCTCTTTTGACAAATCTCATGCACTCTATCTAATTTTATTTATTTTTTCTTTTCTTCGTTCATCATGCCCCTCCTGTCCACACACTTGTATTCTGTGTTGTCTTCCTTTTCGAATCCACATTAGTGTTTTCCCCCATTTTCTTCAGAATTTGAGAATTTCTTTTTAGCTAACTCTTCTAAAAAAATTTTTTATAGGTATTGATATTTACGACGTAATTTTTTGCTGGGGTCTACTATTGGAAAAACTATGCTTCTCGTTGTATCACTCCATTTCTGCTCGTATAATTTATTTTACTGGAATTAGTTCTCATTTCGATTCATCGTCAATTATTTTACTGTTTTTTTTTTTTATTGCCTGTACGATTAAGATGTCTTTATAGGAATGTATTACTTTAGTGTTTTACATTTATTTCACTATAAATGAGTGTAATATAATACAATTCAATTATATTGAAAAAAAAGCTTTATCATCATCATCATCATCATCATCATCATCATCATCATCATCATCATCATCACATCATCATCATCATCATCATCATCATCATCATCATCATCATCATCCTCATCA